>JAOTQR010096257.1:0-30542 GCA_025774065.1 Solanum ossicruentum | reverse complement strand
TTTTTTTTTAATGAATTCTCTATGGTTTGTAGGTTGGATTATGAAGAGAAGTTAATGTTCTTAATATGGTTTAAGCTATAGATATTAATCTAAGCTACCCTATTTTTGTTTCACTTAAAAATGAGTTTTATTGTGCTATCTTAAGTGTGATTTTGATCGGAAGTTGTGGGCTGATGGATGGAAGGCTATTGCCTCACATCCTTCATGACTGCTTTGGTACTATTTTGAGACTATTTTAAGGTTTTTTTTTTATGTATAGATGTGTTAAGGACAGTTTGGTTAAAGTCCAGATAGTTTTGAATTGTTGGGGTCGAGATATAGGGCAATGGCGTAAGGTTGTGCTACCTGATTACATATCGCGTGTAGTTGGTGCGTGTTGTGAATTGTGGACTATTTCCAGCATTTTACGGACCTAAACTAGGCTGTATACACCATGTATATAGAATGGGTGGTAGACACATATGCCTAGGGGTTTTAAGGATGAAATAATGTCGTTGGGTCGATGCTTACGGGTTGCTGCCCGAAGTTTATTATTAAATTAGATTGGACTACCAAGACATCTTTAGTAGTTACTAACGCTTGTTTTATTACCCACATTACTGTAGATCACTACTTGAAAGAAAAGGAGGTTACTTCGAGGTGGTAACGAAGTCATACAACGAGGTATGTAAGGCTACTCGATTTCGTATTGGCATGAAATCTAGATTCTTCCTTGGCACATAAAGGCACTTACCAACTCTGACACAACTATTAACCATGTCTCCACTCTTTCACATGTTCATATATTCCCATGCATGACTACCTTCAAATCTACATACATGTGTGGCTACCAAGTTACATGGTTTCTTGTTGCTAAATAAAGTTCATGAGTTGTTTCATCTCATACACATTCTAATATTTGTGTAACGTACTTTTTTCTTGTCATGTTGTCTTGTATGTTATTTATATGTCACATGCTACATATACAGTCCTATAGCTCTAATAGTATGGCCACCAAAAGAATCATCTCAATGGTAATGGAAAGATAAAGTAAAGTATATTGCCTATTGATGGGTGGTAACCCGAGAGGTGGAAGAATCACCTAGCCTGGGTCGATCCTATCACGGGGGGTAGCCCAAGGGGTGAAAGGAAAAGCCTAGCTAGGGCCGATCCCGACATAGATTTACCACTGATCAGCTGGTCATTTGTATTACATGTTGTGCACAAATTATATAGTAAAGGTAAAGTAATAAAAAGAACATAAAGTACACAATCCCAAACTATAACTAAAGGTGGTCTCTTATCCTACACCAGTGTATAGTTTCATTTGAGTTGTTATTTCATATACATTGTTTCCTGCCTTACATATTCAGTCGCACTGATGTCCCTTACGGGGGACCTGCATCTCATGTTGCAGGTACAGGTGCTAGTAGCTCTCCCCAGTAGGAGTACAGGATATCCAACTACTGTTACCAAGCTCGAGGTTGCTTCTGAGCTTTGTGTGTCTAGAGCTTATATTTTTGCATTGTATAGTTAGTCAAGGCGGGGCTTGTCCCGACACTTATCATATACTTTTGCTTATCAAGGCTTTGTATACTATGTAAATTAAAGTGTGGTCATGTCTCATACTTTAGACAACATGGCCCCAACGGCCTAGCCATATGCATTTCCTTTTGTCTTGTTATTACTACATATCTTCTTAAAGGCATGTTAAATATAGAAATCCCTTATAATATGTATAGACAGCGAATGGATACAGGTTGCTTCTCCTGAGGCTTATCGGTAACGGGTGCCACTTCGCCTTAATGCGACTTTGGGTGTGATAGAAGTGGTATCAGAGCGGGTCATCCTATGGATTCTGCAAAGCCACATCTATGTAGAGTCTTGTTTATCGATGTGTTATGCACCATATTTATATGCAGGAGGCTACGTGGCATTTAGGAGTTGTCACTTTCTTTTCATTATTTAGATCTTTCCATAGAGCCAAGTGTAATAGGTGGATTATGTCTAACCTCTAAATTGTTTTTTACAGTAGATATGCCAAAAACCAGTAAAAACAAAGGTAAAGGCAAGAAAGTAGAAGTGGTAGTTGGTATACCCAGTCGGGTGAGACAATGAAATGAGGCTCAAGATGAGTCTCTATCACAGACCTCTCCAACTCCTCCAGCTCCTGATGAACTAAGAAGTAGTGAAATTCCCCAGAACCACCTATCGATGCTATAGTGCAGGATCTGAGAAATGCAGTACAACTATTGACTTGTATAATCACTGGCCAAGGTCAAAGACACGAAGGTCCAATTATAGGTGCAAATGGTGCGAATAGGGCAGCTAGCACGAGGATACGTGACTTCCTTAATTTGGACCCTCCATCCTTCGTTAGGTTAGATTCTAATGAAGATCCACAAGACTTTATTGATCAGATTCAACTCACTTTAGATGTTATGCATGTGAGTGGTGTAGAAGCTATCGAGTTAGCAACATATAGGTTGAAGGGTGTGGCTATATTGTGTCATGCAGATTAGAAGCAATCTAAGGGTATAGATGCAACTCCAACTACCTTGAAGGAGTTCAAAGAGGCATTTCTCAACCATTACCTGCCATTAGAAATTCAAGATGCCCGTGTAGATCAGTTCTTGAATCTTCATTAAGGGAATATGAGTGCGAGGGAATATAGCCTTCAATTTAATTACCTGGCCAGGTATGCTCCTAATGTAGTTGCTACTATGGTAGATAGAGTTCATTGATATGTGGATAGATTGGATACGTATCTAGTTAGTGACTGTACCATTGATTCCTTGAACAAAGATATGGATATAGCGAGAATGCAAGCTTTTGTACAAAAATTGGAGGATCAAAGGCAAAAGAGGAGGACACAGGAGTTAGAAAGAGCGCAGTTCAAGAGTTGCAGGTCTACAGGGCAGTTTACACCACCACAAGGTGAGTTTAGGCATTAGATTTCTAATAGACTGCCTAGGACATCATCCTTGTACTCTGTAGTGAGTGCTCCACCACGACTTCAGGGGTCTAGGAGTAATCAGTTTGTACTAAGAAGTTAAGGGCAAGGTACTCGGACAGCGAGATATTCATCAGGCCAGCAAATGACTCCTACGTAGCCTTGTAAATAGTGTGGAAGAAGTCATTCAGGTATATGTCGTGCGGGATAGACGCTTGTTATTGGTGTGGTGCACCAAGGCATAT
The DNA here is from genome assembly GCA_025774065.1 of Solanum ossicruentum. Classification (NCBI taxonomy): domain Eukaryota; kingdom Viridiplantae; phylum Streptophyta; class Magnoliopsida; order Solanales; family Solanaceae; genus Solanum; species Solanum ossicruentum. The sequence continues at coordinate 27,365 of JAOTQR010096257.1, read as the reverse complement.
GATGAGAGATTGCCCAAGGAGGCGTATGGGTGATATATCATAATCTACTAGGTTAGCTATTGCATCATCATCGTAAGTTCCTCCATTAGGTAGGGGTCAACAAGAACGTATGAGTTGGGGTAGAGGTGTAATAGGGACAGCTAGCTCTAGCGGAGTGCAGAATCACACTTATGCTCTGGGGTGTCGAAAAAATTTTGAAGCTTCACCCAATATGGTCACAGGTACATCGTCCATCTTTTTACATAATGTATATGCATTAACTGACCCTGGTTCTACACTATCATACATTATCCCACTAGTTGCTGGAAGCTTAACGAACACCTAAACTGTTGAACAAACCATTTGAAGTGTCTACACCAACCGGTGAATCTATTATGGCTAGAAGGGTTTATTATGATTGTGTAGTAATTGTTTGTGACCATGATATATTGGCTGACCTTATTGAGCTAGAAATTGTGGAATTCGATGTTATAATGGGTATGGATTGGTTAGCTTCTTGCTATGCCACCATGGATTACCGAACTAAAAGAGTGTACTTCCACTTCCGAAATGAGGCAGTTCGTGAATAGAAAGGCAATGTTGGGGCACCAAAGGGGAGGTTTATTTCTTATTTTAAGGCAAGAAATCTGATTTCTAAGAGATATATATGTCATTTAGTTAGAGTAAGGGACATGAAGGCAGAATCACCAACTTTTAAATTAGTTATAGTAGTGAAGGAATTTGTTGATGTGTTCCCTAAAGAACTTCCAAGCTTACCTCTGGATTGAGAAGTAGATTTTTGGTATTGACATACTTCCAGACACTCAACCTATTTCTATCTTTCCATACAGAATGGCCCCGACAGAATTACGTGAATTAAAGGAGCAGTTAAATGACTTATTGGAGAAGGGTTTTATAAGACCTAGTGTGTCCCCTTGGGGTGCACCAGTGCTATTTGTATGTAAAAATGATGGCACCTTTAGAATGTGTATCAACTATCAACAATTGAATAGGGTGACAATTAAGAACAAATACCCCTTCCTCAGGATTGATGATTTATTTGAGCAGTTGCAGGTGCCAAATGCTTTTCAAAAATTGATTTGAGATCAAGTTATCACCAAGTGAGGGAGAAGGAGAAATATATACCAAAGACTGCTTTCGGAACACGCTATGGTCAATTTGAATTTCTTATCATGTTATTTGGGCTAAAGAATGCACCAACGGTTTTTATGGATCTGATGAATAGGGTATTCAAATCATTCTTGGGTATGTTCGTGATAGTACCTATAGATGACATTTTGGTATATTCAAGGTCAGAAGAGGACCACGCAAATCAGTTATGACCATTGTTACAGGTTTTTCGTGATCGACAGTTGTATGCCAAATTTTCTAAATGTGAATTTTGGCTAAAATTTGTGGCATTCTTAGGTCATATTATGTTTGATGAGGGAATAAGGGTTGATTCATAAAAGATAGAGGCTGTGAAAGATTAGCCAAGGCTAACAACACTCAAGAAAGTTCAGAGCTTGCTAGGGTTGGCAGGTTATTATAGAAGGTTCGTTGAAGGTTTTTCTTCTATTTCTGCACCTCTAACAAAGTTGACACATAAGGCAACCAAGTTCCAATGGGATGATGCATGTGAAAGGAGCTTCTAAGAGAGACTAACTTCTGCACCTGTGCTAATACTTCTAGATGGCACCGAAGGGTATACAGTGTATTGCAATGCTTCAGGAGTTGGCTTAGGGCATGTACTTACATAGTATGGTAGAATAATAGCTTATGCCTCTAGAAAACTACTACCACATGAGAACAACTATCCAACACATGATCTTGAGCTAGCAATGGTTGTGTTTTCTCTGAAAATATGGTGCCACTATTTGTATGGGGTTCACGTTGACATGTATACTAATCATAAGAGCCTGCAATACGTCTTTAAGCAGAAAGACCTAAACTTAAGGTAGCAAAGATGGCTAGAACTGATAAAGGATTATGACGTTGATATACTTTACCACCCAGTGAAGGTGAATGTGGTAGCCGGTGCTCTGAGTCATAAGGCAATCATGAATATTAGTGATCAGGATGTGAAAAGTCAAGGGGTGGCTAAGAATCTACGACAACTAGCTAATTTGGGAGTTAGCCTTATTGAAAGGAAGGGGTTGTTGTGCATAATACTGCGGAGTCTTCATTAATAATGGAGGTGAAAGAAAAATAGTTCAAGGATCCTATTCTACAATAGCTTAAGAAAAAGGTGAGTCAGGGTACGATAAAGGTCTTTGACCTTACACAAAATGGAGTACTTTATTGCAAAAATAGATTATATGTGCCTCATATTAATGGACTAAGGAAGAGGCTAATGGAAGAATCCTATCATTCCAAATATTCCATCCATCTAGGATCAACTAAGATATATCATGACCTGAAGGGAATGTTTTGGTGGGGAGGCATGAAAAGGGACCTTGAAGAATTTGTGGCTCAATGTCCAAATTGCCAACATGTAAAAGTAGAGCACCAAAAGCCGGGAGGTTACATACAGTGTATAGAGCTTCCATTATGGAAGTGGGATATGATTAACATGCATTTTGTTACCGGGTTGACTCGCTCATTTCAGAAGTTTGACTCCATGTGGGACATAGTTGATAGAATCACAAAGTCAGCACACTTTTTGCCAGTTAAGAGTGATTATATAGCTGAAGAATATGCCTAGTTTTACCTCAAAAAGATAATCAGGCTACATGAGGTACCAATCTCCATTATATCTGATCAAGGAGCTCAATTCATTGCAAAGTTTTGGAAGTCCTTCCAAAGGAGTTCAGGGACACAAGTGAATTTGAGTACAACATTCCACCCTCAGATAGACGGTCAAGCAGAATGAACTATTCAAACACTTGAAGATATATTGCGAGCTTGTACATTGGACTTTAAAGGTGGTTAGGTGGACCATTTGCCACTTATTGAATTTTCCTATAATATTGGCTACCACTCGATTGTCAAGATGGCACCTTATGAAACATTGTATGGAAGGAAATGTAGGCTGCCAATTGGATGGTTTTAAGAGTGTGAAACCACCTTGCTTGGGCTAGATCTAGTAAAACAAGCTATGGAAAAAGTTAAAGTAATACAACAAATATCCCAAAGCCATCACAAATCATACACGAATGCTAGGAGGAGAGGACTAGAATTCTCAATTAGGGATTGGGTGTTTTTAAAGGTGTCTCTCATGAAAAAAGTTATGAGGTTTGGTAAAAAAGGAAAACTGAGCCCACGTTACATAGAGACATATCAGATTATTAAGAGGTTGGGGAAAGATGCATATGAACTAGAACTTCCCCAAGAGCTATCAATGGTTCATCCAGTTCTTCACGTCTCAATGCTTCGAAAATGTACAGGTGACCCATCCCGTATCACTCCTATTGAAGATGTACAGGTTACAGAATATCTCACATATGAAGAGGTACCTATTGCTATTCTAGATCATCAAGTTAAGAAGCTAAGAAATAAAAAAATAGCTTCAATAAAAATACTTTGGAGAAACCAGCAAGCAGAAGAGATAACATGGGAAGTCGAGGATGCGATGAAATCAAAATACCCTTACTTATTTGAAGCTAAAGAGGAAGTCCAACATGTAGAATTAGCTAATAAGTACATGTGATTGAGTACTTAGTGTGTTGTCAAAAGATTGTGTAAGTAAGGGTTTAAGCTTGGTTAAGCTATCCAATTGTGCCAACATTCGAGGACGAATGTTCCTAAGGTGGGGAGGATGTAACAACCCACATCTTACATGTACTAGTTCTATACGAATGGAACATGATATGGTTGGGTCAAATTAGCGCCCATTATTAAAATTGCTTTAATCTCATATTAGAGGGTGATATGTACGTCTGATGCTTAAGAGGGTTGAGTGTATACAAGTTTTAAGTCAAATTGATGAGATTGCAGCCTTAAATGAACTGAGAGAAGTGAGTTGTTTTTAGTACTTAGGACGCCAGTAGGTGAGTCACCTACTTGCTTAGCTTAAATTTGCTAGCTAGACGGAGACAGCCCGATGTTGAATTTGTCCAAGTCCAATTATGAATAAAGTCCGTGTTAAAGGTGTAACTTTAGCCTGTGTTTTAGCATCATAAATGGACAAAAGTTATGGCCCAAGATGAATTATATAAGGGACCAAGTACATCATAACCCACTTGACTAATTGGGCCAAAACTAAGTAAAGAGGAATTAGGAAAATGGGCAGCCAAGGCCCATCAACTTTGAGACCAATTTAGGCCCAAGTATGAGGGCCGAGCTGTTGTATCACTAGATTATTAATATGTGTTAATATGTAGTCAAAAGCTCAAGAGAAAGTTGGCCAAAGAGACCCTTTAAAAGGGCTCAAAACTTGTCCCTTAAGTCATTTAACTTTGAAACAATTTTCAGCTTTCCTAAAGACTTTCTTTTACTCTTTACTTCACTTCACAACATACAAATAAAACTCTCTAGGGTTCTTGAAGGAAACATCAATCTTAAAGGATAAGGTAAGTGAAAATATCCACGTATTTGGTATATTTTTCCCATGGAAAACAAGAAATATATGCTTGTTAACAAAGGTCGGACAACATGTGTTTAGAAAGTTGCTGCACACTTGCCTTTTTTTAGTGACTTCTCTATGGTTTTCAGGATGGATTATGAAGAGAAGTTGATGTTCTTAACATGGTTCAAGTTATAGATATTAATCTAAGGTTGTTGCCCTAATTTTGTTTCACTTACAAACGAGTTTTATTGTGCCAGTGATTTTGATTGGAATTTATGGGCTGATGGATGGAAGGCTATTACCTCACGTCCTTTATGACTGCTTTGGTATTGTTTTGAGACTATTTTAAGGTTACTTTTATGTATAGATGTGTTAAGGATAGTTTGGTTAATGTCCGGATATTTTTGAATTTTTGACGTCGAGATATTGGGAAATAGCGTAAGGTTGTGCTACCTGATTGCATGTCATATGAAGTTGGTGCATACTATGAATTGTGGACTTTTTCTAGCATGTTACGGACCTAAAATAGGCTGTATACACCATGTATACAGAATGGGTAGTAGAAACATACGCTTAGGGGTGGAAAGTATGAAATAACATCGTTGATTCGATGCTTACGGGTAGCTGCTCAAAGTTTATTTTTAAATTAGATTGGACTGCCAAGACATGTTTAGTAGTTACTAATGCTTATTTTGTTACCCACATGTTTAATGTAGATTATACTTGACAGAAAAGGAGGTTACTTCGAGGTAATGATGAGGTCGTACAACGAGGTATGTAAGACTACTCTATTTCATATTACTTGGCATGAAATCTAGATTCTTCCTTGGCACATAAAGGCACTTACCAACTCTGACACAACTATTAATCATGTCTCCACTCTTTCACATGTTCATATTTTCCCATGCATAGTTACCTTCAAATCTACATACATATGTGGCTACCAAGTTACATGGGTTCTTGTTGCTAAATAAAGTTCATGAGTTGTTTCATCTCATACACATTCCATTATTTGTGTAACGTACTCTTTTCATTGTCATATTGTCTTGTATGATTATTTAAATATCACATGCTACATCTATAGTCCTACAGCTCTAATAGTATGACCACCAAAAGAATCATCTCAAAGGTAATGGAAAGATAAAGTAAAGTATATTGCCTATTGGTGGTTGGTAACCCGAGGGGTGGAAGAATCACCTAGCTCGGGTCGATCCTATCACGGGGGTAGCCCAAGGGGTGAAAGGAAAAGCCTAGCCAAGGCCGATCTCGATATAGATTTATCATTTATCAATTGGTCATTTGTATTTTTGTTGTGCACAAATTATACAATAAAGGTAAAGTAATAAAAAGAACATAAAGTACACGATCCCACACTACAACTAAAGGTGGTCTTTTATCCTACACCAATGCATAGTTTCTTGAGTTGTTACTTCATATATAATATTTCCTTCCTTACATATTCAGTACATTATCTCATATTAACATCCCTTACAGGGGGCCAACATCTCATGCTGCAGGTACAGGTGCTAGTAGCTCTTCCAAGTAGGAGTACAGGATCTCCAGTTGCTGTACCAAGCTCTAGGTAGCTTCGGAGCTTTGTGTGTCTAGAGCTTATATTTTTTTATTGTATAGTTAGTTGAAGCGGGGCCTGTCTCAACCCTTATCTGATACTTTTTATTATCTAGAGGCTTTGTAGACTATGTAAATTAAAGTGTGGTCATATGTCATACTTTAGACAACGTGGCCCCAACGACCTGGCCATATGCATTTTCTTTTGTCTTATTATAATTGCTTACCTTCTTAAAGGCATGTTGAATGAAGAAATCCCTTCTAATATATATAGAGCGCATGGATACAGGTTGGTTCTCCCGAGCCTTATCGGCAATAGGTACCAGTACGCCTTAACAGGACTTTGGGTGTGATAGTTCTATGGTTATATTGCTTAGATCTTGTCTTGTGACTATGTTGAATTAGATATAGTGGGTTTTGATGTCATACTTGAGGTAGATTAGTTGCATGCATATTATTTTTCCTTTATTTGTAGGACCCGTAGAGTTAAGTTCCAATTCCCTAACAAACCCATTCATAAGTGGGAGAGTTATGAAGTGGTGGTCAAGGGTAGATTCATTTCTTGTATTCAATCTCATAAGTTGATTTCTAAGGGGTGTCTCTATCATCTCGTGAGGTTTAGGGATGTTGAGTCCAAAGTTTTCCTATAGAGTCGGTTACGGTGGTTAATGTGTTCTTCGATTCTTTCCTAGTGAACGTCATCGCGTTATTGCATAGAAGGAGGATGGTTCCCTTGGGATGTGTATTGATTACCGGCAACTTACTGGGGTCACCATAAATACTAAGTATCCTCTGCCAAGGAATTGATGATCTATTTAACCAACTTAAAGGGCTAGTCAATTCTCTAAGATTGATCTTTGGTCCGGGTATCATCAAGTGAAAGTGAGGGAGTGTGATATTCCAAAGACGGCCTTCCATACGAGGTATGGGCATTTTGATTTTGTGGTTATGTTTTTTGGGTTGAATAATGCACCAACTATCTTCATGGATCTTATGAATAGAGTCCTTAAACCCAACCTTGATTTGTTTGTAGTGGTTTTCATTGATGATATTTTGATCTATTTTCATAGTGAAGAGGAGCATGTCAATCATGTGAGGGTGGTGGTACAAAAAAATTGAGGGAAGAGAAGTTCTTTCCTAAGTATAAGAAATGTGAGTTTGGGTTGCAAGAGGTTACCTTTCTAGGTCATGTGGTGTGGGGGATGGTATTAAGGTGGACCCTAAAAGGACTGAAGTGGTTAGAAATTGGCCTAGACCTTTGACCTTGTCAAATATTAGGAGCTTTTGGGGCTTAGAGGGTTATTACTAGAGATTTGTGCTTGGGTTCTCTTCTATTGCTTCTCCTATGACTAAGTTGACCCAAAAGAATGTTTAATTTGTGTGGACTTATGAATATGAAAATAGTTTCCAAATTTTGAAAGATAAGCTTGTCTCTGCTCCTGTCTTGTCTCTACCGAAAGGGTTGGAAGGGTTTGTTGTGTATTGTGATACCTTACGAATTTGCTTTGGTAGTGTTTTGATGCAAAATGGTAAGTTGACAGCCTATGCTTCTGGACAATGCAAGGTGCATGAAAAGAATTATCCTACCCATGATTTTGAATTGGCCGCTGTGGTATTTCCCTTAGAAATTTGGTGTTATTTGTATAGGGTGTATGTTGACGTGTTTACCTATCATAAGAGTCTCCAATATGTGTTCACTCAAAAGATCTTAAATTGAGACTAAGAAGATGGTTAGAACTCCTTAAGGATCATGATATGAGTGTGCATTACCATCCTGATAAGGCTAATATTGTGGTCGATGCTTTGAGTAGGGCATCTATGGATAGCCTAACTCATGTTGCTGATGGTGGCAAGGAGGTGGATAGAGAGCTCAATCGGATGGCTATATTGGGGGTTACATTGGAGGAGTTGGCAACAGTGTAGTGGTGGTTGATGGTTCCAAATCTTCATTGGTTGAGGAGGTAAAGTTAAAACAAGATCTTGACCCCACCTTGTTAGAGTTGAAGGCCTTGGTAGGAGATGATAAGGTGGAGGTTTTCACCCAAGGGGAAGATGGTGCCCTTAGGCGCCAAGGTAGATTGTATATGCGTAATGTTGATGACTGGAGGAGGTTGATTTTAGATGAGGCCCTTTATGATAGACGTTGTAGATCACCGGTTGAGTGGTATGAAGTGGGTGAGATGGCCTTATTGTGTCCAAGATTCGTGGGTCCTTATAGGGTGTTAAGGAACACTGGCAAGGTGGCCTATGAGTTGGAGTTACCTAGTGAAATAGACTTGGTTCATCCGGTCTTCCATGTGTCTATGTTGAGGAAGTATGTGGGTGACCCAAATACTATTGTGCCATTGGATGTTATGGGTGTTATTGAAGATGACTTATGAAGAGGTTTTGAAGGAAAATTTTGGATAGACTAGTGAAGAGGTTAAGGAACAAGGATGTAACTATCTGCAAAGTCCTTTGGAGGAATCAACAAGTTGAAGGTGTTACTTGGGAAACCGAGGCAGGCATGGAAAAGTGATATCCTTATCTCTTCAATTCCACTTAAGCCTAAAGTACTAATCTAAGTCCCCTATGTTATTTCAAGTCTTATGTTTCAGCCCCTATCTCATTTGCATACATTCATGTTTAAATTGATAAGTTTATGATAATTTTGACACTTATGTTAAGATTTTCGAAATAATGTTTAAGTGTATTGTTGCATTCTTGTGTGGGCTAAAATTATCTTCTTTACTTCTCTTATATACATTTCTTTGACATTCGAGAAAAAATGTTCCCAAGGGGGAGATATTGAAATGATCCCAAAAACGCCCAAGATTGTGCCTCAGAAATGCCCAAGAATATGCCTCGAAAATTCCTTGACTTTGGAGAATCCTTATATATAGTCCTATTCTCCATGTTGGGGGTTTTGTACCTCATCAACCCTGTTAGGGGGTTTGTACCTCATCAACCAATTGAGGGGTTCGTACCTCATTCACCTCTCCAAGGAGGTGGTAGGACTTAGATATTCACTAATAATGGTCTCTCTTTATGCATGTATTATGTTCAATAGGCATTATTTTACTTCAAGTATCATTCATACATGCCATTTGCTTATTCATTGCCTATGTTATACATTTTGCTCATGGTGTTTATCCCTTGTTGCATTGCATCCTACATACTTAGTGCATTCAAATGTACTAACGCATACTTTATGCCTATGTGATGTCACAATGTAGGAACCGAAGTGCCACTTGATCATCGTCCTAAACGTGGCTAGTACGATCTCTCTGTAAAACTAGTTGGTGAGTCCTCCATTCCGGGGATAATGTTTATGCTCTTTTGCATGTATTATGACTCTCTTCCTTTATTGTATATTTCGATTATAAGGGTAAGCCCGGTTGCTTATCTTAGCCCCCACTAAGTATCTAAGTTTTAGAGGTATTATTTGACATGTTATATATAATGCTATGAGCATTGACTCTTGATTTCTATGATGTGAAAGTTGTTCCTTAGCCCTTTTATCCATATTTACTATCTCTTGTTGTATTTTATTATTTTTGCAACCAAGTATTTGAAATGATATGTTAAGAGGCTTGCTTGGAGTCTTTTCGGGTTCCCATGCGCCTTGTCACGTCTAGTACCTAGGCTTGGGTTGTGACACTTCTCTATTTATCATTAATGATGGCATGAAAATATTTGGTATTAGCATCTTTTTCTTCCAGTCATCTAATATTAGCCTTTTGTCTAGAATGTTTCTTCTAACTTAAGCCATTTAGGTTTATATTATCAAAGACCAGGCAACATGCAACTATAATAGGAAGTTAGAGAAAACAAAAAAAAGTTGAAGATGAGTCCTACTGAACTATACTATCAATAAAGAAATCAATCAAAATAGTGGAGTAATAATTTGGACTATACTATAGTCCAGAAAAAACAAGAATGTGCACACGAGCTAAACTAAAGTAGAAAAACCTGGGATTATGGAGATACTTTAAAAGGAAATCACCAACTACTAGTTAAGAATTTTTGAACTTCCTAGTAGAAGATTACAGCAAGAAAGCAAGATAGATAGAAAACAAAGGCATTCCCATTCCCCAAAAATGTAATACAATTTTCAATCCCTAAAAATCTTGCCTGACATGTAAAGAGGGAAGAGGCAGAACCTAGAGTACTTGATTCTACTTGACAAATGGAATTTGGGAAGATGCAACTTGGTTCATCTTTGGCTGAGTTACACTGGCACCGCAGACAAAGACTATGCATTCCCATAACTACTATGAGCTATGTCGCTAACAACTGTGACAAGGTCATTTCATAAACCAAACCAAGAAATCCCTAGAGTTCGTCTGCTCCTGCAGACTAGCAACAAAGATTGGTGCCTTCACGTAGTGGCTAGAGATTAGATCAAAGGTGTTGGAGATGAGATCCTTGTGAGAGAGAAGTTGCCAGAAAAAGGTGTCATCTAAAATTAGATCGTAGTCGCTGGAGATGAGATTAGTTCGGGAGAGAAGTCGCCAATGAAAGATGTCGCTGGAAATTAGATCAAAGTCCCTAGAGATGAGATCCGCACACGTAGATTTCATTGGAATTGTCTTGGAGTATTGATCTAGTCTTTCGAGAGATTTCCTTGGAAGACTATAGTAAAATTTAAAACTTGCAAATGATTTGAAGAAACTTTTTAGAATGTATTAAATAAAAGAAAATTCGAACAATACATATTTGTAGTTTTTCCTGTTCCTCGTAAATCAAAACAAAAATTATTAAAAAGTATGACTATTTTGTTGTTCTCAATTTTCTCAAGTAAAATCTTCTAATTGAAAACAAAGGTGGAAAAATCAACTTTGGACAAAAAAGAACATATTTAATACTAAAAAGGTGTAAAACTAGGAAGGATCAAAAATCATGTGTCTACGTCTAGATTCTTATAAATTTTTACTTCATCTAATAATGAAAAATTTGTTAATACATTTGAAACTGATAATTTTTAATCTATTTTCTTAAAGAAATTTCAAATGCCATGTAAAAATAATATCATTATATTTAATTGCTTATTGATCTATAAAATGTTAAAATAATTATTAGTGCACATGATCGTTATTGTAATTTAGCAATATTGATTAGTTATATTAATATTATTACTGTTGTTGTCATTGTTGTTATTGTTATTATCGTCATTATCATCATTGTTGTTGCTATTATTATTTTTATCATTAAATTTTACAAACTTAAAAGAGATACATTAAAAAGTACAAAACTCATAGTCATTCTCTATCATTCTTAATTAGAAATATGATGACTGAATTATTTTTTGAAAAATTAACATCAGGACTCGATTTCTCGAGTCATGATGACATCTACCATAAGCCACTGGTAGGTAAACCAACCCCTAACCTAGAACTGCTAATAATGTGTATAAGGGTAGAAGGAAATAATCAAAACAAACAAATATACTCAATAAAAATTGATCCCTCCCAGAACCAAGAAGTCATGCGTACAAAGCTACCACAAAATAGATACAAGTCATAAAAGTAGACCAAAATATACGTACATCAGGCTAGTCTAAAAATAACAAAATATTGGCCACAAAATGCTAAAGTAGATAATAATGATCCAAACATCAGGTGCTCATCCTCGATTCTGAATAAGAATGTCACAGACTCGATAGATCAATGTTGGTAACTGATGCTCAGACCTGCATATCAAAAACTAATGCAAAGTGCAGTGTAAGTGCCAAGATAATAGATACTTAGTAGGCATCGTATGTCATTTGAGTAGGAAAAGTAAAACCAATATGAGAAGTAGGAATAGATCAGAACAAGGGTGAATAGCAAAAATATAAGATAAAGTAAGTAGTGCACACAAGAGTAGAAGGAACAAAGCTACATAAAACTACAACTAACTATACCTAATTGGGCGCCATAAGCCTAGAAGGCACACTCATGCGTATTCAAAGTAAAAATCCAAACAAACTCCCATAAGCCTGCTGAGTACACAAAACAGCTAAAACTACAAAAATTTACTTCTGTTTAAAATATTCTATAAAATTTCTTCGAATCATTTGAATGTTTTTGACTTCACTGCAGTCTTCCAAGTAAATCTCTCAAAAGACTGTATTAATTCCAAGACTATTCCGATGAAATCTCTCTCCTCTCGATCTCATCTATGGCAACTTTGGTCTAATTTCCAGTGACGTCTTTTCCTGGTGACTTCTCTGTCGCACTGATCTCATATCTAGTGGCTTTGATCAAAATTCAAACGACACCTTTCTTCGATGACTTCTCTCTTGCACTAATATCATCTTTGGCACGTTTGATCTAATCTCTGACCATATCACAATGGTGCTAATCTTCGTTGCATGCCTACTGGAGTGGAAAAAATCTAGGGATTTCTTTGTTTGGTCCATGAAACAATCTATTCATAGTTATTAGTGATAGATTTTGCAGTAACTATGGGAAGGCACAGTCTTCGACTCCAAGGCCAGTACAGCTCAGCCAAAGATGAACAAAGTTGCATCTTCCAAAATTTCAATCTTCAAGCAGTAGCTAGTACTCCAGGTTCTGACTCTTCCCTCTTTACATGTCAAGCACGATATTTTGGGCTTGAAAATTACATAGTGTTTTTGTTATAGTTCTTTCATCTTTCTAAGTTGATTGGGAATGCATTTGTTTTCTACCGATCTTGCTTTCTTGTCGTGATCATCTACTAAAAAGTTGTAACATTCTTAACTAGTAGTTGCTGATTTCATTTTTAAGTGCCTGCATAATTGCAGTTTTTTCTACATTAGTGAAGTTACTGTGCATATTTTTTTTTTCTGGACTATAACGATTTCTTCACTATTTTTATTAATTTCTTTGTTAATATTATAGTTCACTAGGGCTTCATCTTCCATTTTTTTTTCTTTCTGTGATTTCCTATTATAGTTGCATGTTGCCTAATCTTTCAGATTATAAACCTATTTTAATAGTTTTAAGTATTTTGTGGAGTAGTTGACATCTTTCTAGTGGCTTTGGTGAATGATAGTGGACTAGGGTCAGGTCCTCAATTGAGGCTGGAAGAAAGGGATAGTAGTGATATAGGGGTTACATGTCCTTATAATTCGAGAATAGGGTCATATAATATAGAGATTGTTGATAGAAAGGTCGACAGAGTTGGTGAAGATGCTCAAAAGGAGTAAGATTAATATAGTGTGCATCCAAAAAGATCCATGGGTAGATACCAAGGCATGGGATGTGGAAAGGTTTAATGTAACACCACTACACCCGAATTTCAAATCTGAAAGACCATACAACATACAACTATAATAGGAATCAGAGCAAGCAAAAAAAAGTTGAAGATGAGCGAATTATACTATCAATAAACAAATCAACCAAACTAGAGAAGCAATAGTTTCAACTATACAATAGTCTAGAAAAATCAAGAATATGCGTAGGAGCTACACTAATGTAGATAAAATTGTGATTATGGAGATACTTAAAAAAGGAAATCAGAAGCTACTCGTTAGAATTTTAGAACTTCCGAAACAAAGGCAAGATAGGTAGAAAACAAAGGCATTCCCAATCAACTTAGAAAGATGGCAGAACTTAACAAAATCAATATGTAATTTTTAAGCCCTAAAATCTTTCTTGGTATATAAAGAGGGAAGAGGCAGAACGTGGTGTACTTGATACTGCTTGAAAGATGGAATTTGGAAAGTGGTAAAGGTTCATCTTCAGCTGAGCTGCACTGGCCCCAGAGCCAAAGAATATGCATTCCCATAGCTACTGTGAAATCTGTCACTAACAACTGTGAATAGGTTATTTCATAGACCAAACCAAGAAAACCTAGCATTCATTAGCTTTTGTAGTCCTACAACAAAGATTGACGCCTTTTTGAAATTGCCAGAGATTAGATCAAAGGTGTTGGAGATGATATCCATGTGAGAGAGAAGTTTTTGGAGAAAGGTGGCGACGAAAATTAGATCGTAGCAGCCGGAGATGAGATCTGTGCGAGAGAGAAGTCTCCAAGAAAAGATGTCACTGGAAATTAGATCAAAGTCGCCAGTGATGAGATTGGTGCACGAGAGATTTCGTTGGGACAGTCATGGAGTATTAATCTAGTCTTCGAGAGATTTCCTTAGAAGACTGCAGTGAATTTAAAAACTAACAAATGATTCGAAGAAAATTTGTAGAACATATATATATATATATATATATATATCTGAAAATGGGAAAAGAAAAGTCGAAAGTGAAAAATTTCCCTACCTATAAAGTCTGGTTATTACAATAATATTATGATATATATAATTTATTATTATTATTGAATAATCTATTAAGCTGTATTTTTAATTTCATCATTAAATATTTATTTCAATTATTATAATTGTTGGTTAACTAATGAAAGAATAATATACTAAAAAACTTTTGATTTTCTCTCGTCACTAATTTAACTAGATAATGAATCATTTTACCCCTATACTAAATTATTAAAATGTTAATGAAAATTTACATAATAAGTAAATATTTAAAAATAATTATCATTTCATATTAGTAAATGTGTACATTTGTACCTTTTCATATGCCTTTGTCTTTCAGTTCACTCCTATAGTTTAATATCATTTGATATTCTTTGTCAAAGCTCTATCCATTGGTATTATGATCCCCGAAAATACATTGTTTTCCTATATTCTCATTTTGGACAACAAATGGCATATATGTTGGTGTATCTCACAAAATTATACTTCCAATTTTTTTAAGTTTCTTTTGATCAATGAATTTTAGTTATATTTGTTATAGAGAATACTCAATATTGCAAGTTTTACTTTATTTTTAATCGTAATTTAATTTTTTTTACCACAGGTAAGAAATAATTTCAGAGAATTTTTAATTTGAACAAGTGCCTACTCAACATTCCAGAGGTAAAACAAACATTTAAATAAATCTATTGCATCATTTCATAGCTTTTTTTATTCAAATGATTCATTGGTCTAAGAAAGAATATGTATATGATTTTGATAATTTACTGACAACAGTTATAGCTTAACTTTGCTTCACCTTCATACAACATCATATATTCCACTTTAATCCTGTAAGTTTTGTATCTATTTTTTTTTTTAAATTTATGCAATAGAGCTAAATGTCACACTATGATAGCATTTAACTCCAAATATCTATGCCAAATGTTTTTTAATTAATTGAGGCCTACCCATCTAGATGCTAATGTAAAAACGAATTGGCTTCTATTTCTAATAAGTTATGAGGTAAAGCTAATTAATAATGAAGTCCAGTTTAATGGCTTTTTTGAGTTTTGATAACTTTTTTTTGGTTCATCAAGAAACACGGAATGTCATAATGTGAATGAAGCCAAGATAATAATCTCTCTATTTTTTTTAAGAAAAATGTAAAACTAATGTTATGCCTTCAACTTCAAATTTTCAGAAACTATTTTTATGGTGTAGCTTATAGATTTCATCTTTTAAAAAAATTAAATTTAATTCATAAGCACAAAAGCATGAAAACATCAATCACACAATTTTTTTCATCAATTTTGTATCACAAATATTTCAAGATTGTTATTTTTTCCCCATTAAATAAGTTTATGATTGATCATGAAACATATTCATCAGTCATTGATAGCATGATTTCTTCTCTATAAATTTTAACAAAGTAAGTACTAAAACATCATGACCATCAAAATTTGATAAGTGATTGTTATGTCCTATTCTGTAGTAATATGATTATATTTATATAGTTTAATTAAATCCTCATTTTAATTTCATAGATGAAAGGAATTATGCTTTTAAATCTAACAAAAAATATCCTTTCAACTTTAGGTCATAGCCCATTTGCTACATAAGATTGAGTTTCATAATATCAATAAGCATTGGTTGAATAGAACTCAGCCATCATCAATTTATTTTGCATCGCTCCCATCACAATTTTGTCAATTACTTGCTCAAAAATTATTCACATTATTATAAAAAAATTATACTTATTAGTACGGAATATTTTACTAAATAGAAGAAAATTAGAACAATATATTTTTTAATTTTTCTTTTTCCTTGTAAATCTAAAAATAAAAATATTATAAAAAATGTATGACTATTTTGTTGTTTTCAATTTTGTCAAGTAAAATCTTCCAAAAGAAACTAAAGGTGTAAAAATTAGGAAGGATCAAAAATCACGTGTCTGCATCCAGATTCTTATAATTTTTTACTTCATCTAATAATGGAAAATTTGTTAATACATTTGTTCCAGTTTGTAAGTTTTAATTTTCTTCTATTTAATATACATTTCCAATTTGTTAAAACTACAAAAACAGTTCTCCTATTTAATATGTTCCACAAATTTTCTTCGAATCATTTGCAAATTTTTGATTTCACTGTAGTCTTCCAAGAAAATCTCTCAAAAGATTAGATTAATACTCCAAAACTATCCCGATGAAATCTCTCGCGTGCCGATCTCATCTCCGACAACTTTGGTCTAATTTCTAATGACATCTTTTCTTAGTGACTTATCTCTCGCACTAATCACATATCCAGTGGCTTCGATCTAATTTCTAATGACACCTTACTGGGATGACTTCTCTTTTGCATTGCTCTCATCTCCGACACCTTTGATCTAATCACTGGACACTTTCCAAAGGCGCCAATCTTCATTTCATGACTACAGGAGTGGACAAACTCTAGAGCTTTTTTAGTGTGGTCTATGAAACAATCTATTCACAGTTATTAGCGACAGATTTTGCAGTAACTATGGGAATGCACAGTCTTCGACTCCGGGTCCAATACAGCTCAGCCGAAGATGAACCAAGTTGCGTCTTCCAAAAATTTTACTTTTCAAGCAGTAGCCAGTACTCTAGGTTCTTTCTCTTTCCTATTTACATGTTAGGAAAGATTTTCAGGGCTTGAAAATTACATTGTGTTTCTATTATAGTTCTGCCATCTTTCTAAGTTGGTTGAGAATGCCTTTTTATTTTCTACCTATCTTACTTTCTTGTTGTAATCATCTACTAGGGAAGTTGCAAAATTCTTATACAAGTAGTTGCTAATTTCATTTTTAAGTATCTCAATAATTGCAGGTTTTCTACTTTAGTGTAGCTCCTGCGCATATTCTTGTTTTTCTGGACTATAGTATAGTCTAAACTATTACTTCACTATTTTTATTGTTTCTTTATTGATAGTATAATTCACTAGGGGCTTCATCTTCTACTCTATTTTTTTCTTTTGCTTTCTCTGATTTTCTATTATGATTGCAGGTTGCTTGGTCTTTCAGATTATAAACCTCCTTTAGTAGTTGTAAGTATTTCTTGGAGTAGTTGACATCTTTCTAGTGGGTTTGGTGAAAGATATTGGACTAGGGTTAGGTCTAGCAGTGAAAAAAATTAAGCCCAATCTGACCAACCCGTTGAAGTTTTTGCGGGCAATTATTAGCTCAATCCATTTAAAATTTGGTTGATATGCAACCAAAATTAATTCGAGAGAGATCTTGTTAAAATATTTTTGTAATACTTTTTTTCTAGTTTAACATGTTTTATATAGCCATAATAAAAAATAATTTAATGAAGTACTTAAATATTGAAAATGAACAAATAAAATAAGTAAAACTTAGTAAAAATTAGGCCGGGCTGGGTTTGACCCGTTCTATAACCTGTTACTCAACTCATTTTGACCCAACCCATGTTGACCCAAGCAAATTTGGGTTAGATTGGGTCTTGACCCGTTTGGTGTCTTGACCCATTATAACTCGTTCAAATTAAGGCTGGAAACAAGGAACAGTAGTGATACAAGGGTTACAGTCCCTATAAGTTCATTGTAGGGTCGTAGAATATAGAGATTGCTGAAAGAAAGGTAGACAAAGCTGCTGAAGATTCTCAAAAAGGGAAAGATTAATATAGAGTGCATCCAAAATAACTCAATGTGTAGGTACCAAGGAATGGGATGTGTGAAGGTTTAAGAAATGGTACTCAGGTTACTCAAAGATAGAAATGATGTAGGTGTTTTAGTAGAAGGTGACCTTATGTAGTAAGTGGTGGAGGTTAAGAAGGATTATGAATTGATTGATGATAATTAAGTTAGTCATTGGTGGGCTTATTTTGAACAATATTAGCTCTTATGCTCATTAGGTGGGCCTAGAGGGACAGGCCAAAAAGCTCTTATGAGAGAATTTAAATAAATTTTTAACAGGTATAAAGAAGATTGAGAAGATTTTCATTAGGGGAGATTTTAATGGCCATATCGAGGATCCTTCTATTGGCCTTGATGATGTTCATAGAGGTTTTGGTTTTGGAGAGAGGAATGGATGTGGAACTTTGCTTTTTTAATTTTCCAAAGCGTTTGAGGTGGTAATTTCAGAAGAGAAAGAATCACTCAGTCACCTTTCAAAGCATGGTATCTCAGATAGATTACTTATGCCTCAGGAAGGGTGATAGAGGCCTTTGTAAAGATTGCACGGTTATTTTGAGTGAGAATCTTACTATCCAACATATGATTTTTGTGATGTACTTGGAAATTAAGAGGTATAAGAGGAACAAGATCTTATAAGACCAATTAAGGATTAAATGAGGTGACTTGACTCTTTCTCTTTCATGGGTGATTGGGGAGACTTTGAGTAGTCTGGAGGCTTGTAGTAGTAGATGGGATGTGAACAATATGTGCAATAAGATAGGTAGTTGCTTTATTGAAGTAGCTATAGAGGTGCTAGGGGTATCGAAAGGTAAATTGGTGGGCATCCACATGATTCACGATGGAACTAAGAAGTCCAAGAAGAAATGGAAGCAAAGAAGGTTGCATATAAGAATTTGGTGGACCGCATGGATGAGTAAGAAAAGTGGGAGCTTAAGCAAGTTTATAAGATAACAAAGACAGAAGGTAATTTAGCGGTTATAGCTACTAAGACAACAACTTTCAAATGCCTATATATCATCTAGGGGGAAAAGGTAAGAATAAAAAATTGTATAGGCTAGTAAAGGAAAGAAATAAAAAGGTTCGTGACTTAGATTAAGTGAAGTTCTTTAAGGATAAGAAAGGAAATGAGTTGGTGGAAGAGATACCCATTAAGCAAAGATGGTAAGCATACTTCTACAAAATCTTAAACAAAAAAAGGACGAAGATATTTGTGCTGGGTAAATTGGTGTACTCCAAAAGACTTTGAGACTTTGGTATTGTAGATGTTTCGAGGTTAAAGAGATTAAATGTTCTATTGCTTAGATGTGCTAGGGTAGATCGACTGTACTTGATGAGATTCTAGTGGTAGTTTGGATAAGCACATACAAAGTAAGTATGGTTATGGTCAACTAGGTTATTTAATGCTATTTTTATGATAGTAGAAATGCTCGATGATGGAGGTGGAGTACAATGGTCTCATAGTACAAGAACAAGGGAAATATTAAAAAATGTAACAATTACAAGAGTATCTGATTACTAAACAACACTATTAAGATTTGGGAGAGATTGATAGAGATAAGGGTAAGAAGAGGAATGTCCATTTCCGATCTATGAATTTGATAGTTGTATACTAAATTCTCCGTTGTGGCGTTGTTTCCTAGAATGAGGTTGTGCTGGATCAATAGGTGAATAGTTGAGGTTTTGTTAGGTAGAATCGTGATGACTTAGATTCTAATACGGTCAGTGCCTAACACACTGAAAGTTTTAGGGGAAAGTTAGAAAAAGCCTCGGTTCTGTTTATGAGTAGGCCATCCTGGCGGTGAAATCCTGTTGTAATGAGGTTGCCATAGAGGGATAGGTCCCACCATGGAGGGCCAGTGCGGGTAATATGGCACCCCATAACTCTATCCTCACATATACCCATATTTCAAACCTCATTCTTATAGGTGAGAAGTGTATTAGGGTCATAAGATGCCTCTAGTACTTAGTCGAGTTCAAAACCTTCCTATAAAATTAGTTTCTAGAGTTGGATTATGCAAAGGTCAACTTTAAATGATCATGACTATTAGAACACAAAGTATCAGATGCCTCATGACCTACCAAATGAAAACCCTTTTAATTAGCTTTCCAATGCAACTGGTTTCACCTCATTTGGAGTTTCAATTCAAAAGTTATGGTTATTTTACCAAAGATTGTCAGAGCATAGTGGTATTATAGAACCTCTTTATGGACGGTAGAATGAAATATGACTCGTCTACTAATTCATTAAAAAGTTCCTGAAACTTCAATTTTTTGTACCAAACTTTACGGAACCATCTACGGGTCGTAGAACTTTCTAGGGGCCGTAGAATGGGCTCGTAAAAGTGAAACAAAGACCCTGAAATTAGGCCAAACCTTTACGGAATCGTTCCTACGATTGTAAATGGGCCTATAGATGACTTTTGATAGCCTTTTAAGAAAGGTTATTTTGGTCTTTTCCCATTCTTTCAAAGTCTAGGATTGACATTTTTACACCTAGATAAAGCCATAAATATGTCAGTTTAATACTTTTGTGCTAAATCACTTTATCAAAACATAGAAGCAAGGTTTCAAGAGAGAATAGAGCTAGGGTTTAAAGACAAACTTGAGAATTCTTCCAAGATACCTCAAGGTTCAAAACTTTCAGGTATGTAAGGCTAACCAAAACATGGATTATGTTCTTCCATGTGCCTTATAAATCGGATTGATGAAGTTGTGAGTAAAATTGAGTTTACCATGAATGGTTCTTGAAGGTTTTTCTTAAATTCTAAACCATATGTACATAATTTTGCATGAATTACCATTTTTATGAATTAAATGCTTGAATTAGATTATTTTTCCATAGTACATGAACCCTAGAATGATTTCTTATTATTTTCACATATTTTACTTACATGAGCATGCATGAGCGTAATTTGACCCTAAAGAGTCTATGGAATACCTAATTTCTTTAATTCTACATTTGTTCTCCAAAATGCCATGACTTAAAATGATGCATGATTGAGACCTTATGAGTCAAGCACTAAACCTAAAAATGATGTAAACAAAGGGTTGATAGTTGATGTGATGAGTTGACTTGACAAATGTCCAATGAGACTAAATGAATAAGTTAACCACAAGCTTGATGGCCTATAAGCATATTGAGTCTTGATAGGAGTATTGATCACCGAATTGAGCAAGAGTAAGTCTAACTCAAACTCAATAACTACGTAGCTGGCATAGGAGAGGGTTGAATCATAAAATTGGATGTTTTTTATTGTCCTAAAATGAGGACTTGTTGTTACTAATTTTGGATCTATTGATGGGATATCCTATACCCTCGATAGGGTATTGAATGAATGTGGCAATGACATCGCTTCGTTGTATCATCACTGGCGCAAAGGTGATGGTTGTCGATTAGAGAAACTCCCAAATAGGCCTTGATAGTACTATGAGTGGATGATACATAGATGATAGATGAGTAGTCATTGTCTAAATTGCATTCTTACTTTAAACTCTTGATATGATGATTGAGTTTCCTATTGCTTGAGTCGAGTTATTTGAGATGATGTTATTCTTCCTTTACATGTTTCATTCTGCCATTTTACATACTCGTACATTCCACGTACTATCGTCCATTTTGGCCTGCACCTTTTCATGATGCAGAGATAGGTACTAGTGGTCATCAGTAGGCACCCCGTTGAGGACATTATGTTTCTTTTCTAGCTTTGAGTGTAGACTTATTTTATTCTATCATTAAGGTCGTCATGGGTCTATCATTGGCACCATTTAGTTAGATGTCTAGAGGCTTCATAGACTAGACTGCTGATTATGTTTTGACTAGTTTTCTTCATACTAGTCTTTCTTAGTTGATGGATTGACTATTTGTCTTTTTTCCTTTACTTATTGGTTTACCACTACTTTTCACTTGGTACTTCTTAGTCATTGATGTCTTTCGCAGTTATTTATTATTGAATGAATGTGATGAGACTGAGTGGTTCCCTTGGGGACTAGCGATAGTCTCTGAGTGTCGGCCACACCAAGGGTACACTCTCGGGGCGTGACATGTAGATGGGAAGAAGTCTTAAACCATCTTAATGTGGCCTTCTTTAAAATGAGTTACCAAATATATTATGCAGACATTGATGATAACAATTAACTAAAGGGCAAAATGAATAGACCGAGTTGGCGGTAATGGGTAGTCGAGAATTTCTATGCTAAGGAATAGAGGGGTTAGGAGTTGATCCGTATTACAATAATTTTGGTGTTGAATATCCCTAGTTCATTCTTACTCTTGATGTCTACCTATATTATATAGTGGGCTTTGGGTTGATTGATGATGCCTCTTAGTATGTGTTGTTTGTACTAATAGTATTATTGCTATATCTTTTTTGTATAGTCTAGTTGCAGGGTCAGTCATGTTTCCTAGATGAAGGATATCACCAATAGCTTGTACTCTTCCTTATTGATGGTGGGAGCTATGTCACTAGGTTATGTTGCATTGCACTCTTAAAAGCTCTTGTACGTATACAATTTAGAATCTTTTAGGGTGCTAGATGTGTTTTCAAAAATTTAAATTAGTGTTTTAACCTCGTCCTTGGTAAATTTAAATATCTTTTCAATAATTATTTTTATTTCTTTCATTTTTCTTCATGATTTAATTAGTTGGAGATTAAGGGTTTTTCTATTTAGGTATTAGGGTAAGTGACTGCATGGCCTAATGGGTTGGATTGTAACTGTAACACCCCACATTTTACATGTACTAATGCTATATAAATGAAACATGATATGGTTCGGTCAAATTAGTGCCAATTCTTAAAAGTGCTTGAATCTCGTGTTAATGGGCGATATATGCGTCTAACGCTTAAGATGGTCGAGTGTATACATGTTTTGTGTTAAATTGAGGAGATCACATCCCTAAACAAAGTAAAATAATTGAGGTGCTTATATGACTTAATAATCCAGTAGGTGAGTCAACCACCTTCCTTAGCTTAAATTTGCTAGCTAAACGGAGACGAGGTCTGACGTTGAATTTGTCCAAGTCCGATTATGAAGAAAGTCCGTGCTAAGGGTGTAACGTCAGCCCAAGTTTTAGCATCATAAATGGACTATATGTTCAGCCCAAGAAGGATATTAAAAGGGGCCCAAGACATCACAATTTCTTTGATAAACTAGGCCCAAACTAATTAAGAATAAAGCTTAAAAATGGGCAGCAAAAGGCCCATTAAGTTGGAGATCCATTTAGGCCCAAGTGTAAGAGATAACATGCTGCATAACAAGTGTAATGTCAATATATGATCAAAAGGCAAGAGAAAGTTGGCCAAAAGAGTCTTTACAAATGGATCAAAAGTAGCCCTCAATTCATTCCACTTAAAATAATTTTTCAGCTTTCCTAAAGACTCTTGGCTTCTATCTATTTCACTTTACCAAGGTGAAATATAATCCTCTAAGGCTCTTGAAGGGAAACCTAAATCTTGAAGGCAAAGGTAAGCAATTATAGTTGTGTATTTAGTATGGTTTCTTCATGAAAAAAAGAAGTATATGCTACTATGTTGTGTTGGAAATTCTGGACAACATGTGTCCTAAGTATTGTTGTGAACATTTCTTGTTGTTCAAGAGGATTTTCTCTTAATTGGTTGGATGAATTATGAAATAAGACTTATGTTTAACAAGGTATAGTTTGTTATTCATGTAATTGAGCTGCTGCACTACTTTTACAGCTCACAAAAATGAGTCCTTATAGCATATCGCTTCTTAGTATGAACATGTGGGTTGTTGGATGGAAGGCTATTACCTCACATCCTTATTGACTGCTTTGGTACTATTATAATGGATGTGTTGAGAACAATTTAGGTAAAGTTAAAATAGGTTCGAAATTATTGACATCGAAGTGTGGTGAAAGAATGTAACGTTATGCCGCTTGTTTGTATGTTGTGAAGAATTGTTATGTGTTGTGCCTTGTGGGTTGTTGTAAGACTGTTAAGGGTATGAAATAAGATGCACATGACATGTACATAAGAATAGTTGTTAGGAAATACGATTACAAGTGAAAAGATTGAAGGAACACTTTTGGGTCGGTAATTATAAGCTTGCTGTCCGGGTGATAGCTTTTATGATATTGGGCTATCAGGAAGTATTTCTTTGCTGCTAATACTAGTCTTATTGCCTAACATAATGTAGATAAATGTTTGAGGGAAAATGCATCCACTCCAAGGTAGTAACAAGATCATACAATGAGGTATGTAAGGCTACTTGATTTCGTATCGTTTGGCCTGAAACATAAATTCCTCCTTGGTACATAAAGGCATTAACCAAACTCCAACACAACTATTAACCATGTCTTCACCCTTTCATATGTTCACATGCTACCACGTTTAATCACCTTCAAATATGCATATATACGTAAACACAAGATTACATGGGTTCTTGTTACTAAATAATGTTCATAAGGTGTTTTATCCCGTACACGTTTTATTATTTGTGTAACGTACTCATTTCATTTTCATATTGTCTTGTATGATTATTTACATGTCACACGTTACATCTACATTCCTATAGCTCCATTATTATGACCACCAAAATTATAATCTCAAAGATAATTGAAAGATAAAGTGTATTGTTTATTGATGGGTGGTAGCCCGAGGTGTGGAAGCATCACCTAACCAGGGACGATCCTATCGCGAGTGGTAGCCCGAGGGGTTAAGGAAGAACCTAGCCAGGGACGATACTGATACAGTTTTACCACTGATCAATTGGTCATTTGTATTTGCACAAATTATACCGTAAAGGTAAAGTAACATAAAGAACATAAAGTACATGATTCCAAAGTATAACCAAAGGTGGTTCTTATCTAGTGCATAGTTTCATTATTTGAGTTGTTACTTCATATACAGTATTTCCTACCTTACTTATTTAGTATATTATCTTGTATTAACGTCCCTTATAGGGAACCTGCATTTCATGCTGCAGGTATAGGTGCTAGTAGATCTCTCTAGTAGAGTACAAGACATCCAGGTGCTATTAGCTAGCTCCAGGTTCTTCGGAGCTTTGTATATGTCTAGAGCTTATATGTTTTTATCATACCATAGTCGAGGCGAGGCCTGTCCTGATCCTTATCAGATACTTTCTCTTATTTAGAGGCTTTGTAGATTATGTGAATTAAAGTATGGTCATGTCTCGCATCTTAGACACCGTGGCCCCAACGGCCTAGTCATATGCATTTCCTTTTGGCTTATTATTACTGTTTACTGGCATAAAGCCATATTTACTATAGAATCCTTTGTAACATGTCTAAAAAGTGCATAGATATAGTTTGGTTCTCCTGAGCCTTATTGGCAACGGGTGACAGAAGTGGTATCAGAGTGGGTCATCCTAGCGAGTTTACAAAGTCATGTCTATGTGGATTCTTGTTTATCGATGTGTTATGCACCATATTTATAAGCAGGAGGCTACGTGGCATTTAGGAGTTGTTACTTTCTTTCCATTCTTTAGGACATGCCATAGAGCTAATGTAATAGGTGGATTGTGTCTTATTCCTGAAATTATTTTGTACAGCGAGCAAGTATGCCAGAAACCAGGAAGAACAAAGGTAAAAGCAAGGCTGTAAAAGTGGTGGCTGGCACACGCAGTCATATGAGATAATGAAATGAGGCTCAAGATGATTCTCTGTCACAGATATCTCTAACCCCTTTAGCTCCTGATGAACTCGGAAGTAGTGAAATTCCCCCAGAACCACCTATCGATACTACAGTGCAGGATCTGAGGAATGCAGTCCAACTATTGACTCGTATAGTTACTTGCCAAGGCCAAAGATAGGAAGGTCCAATTATAGGTGCAGGTGGTGCAAATTGGGCAGCTAGCACGAGGATACGTGACTTCCTTAATTTGGACCCTCCAGCCTTCACTGGGTCTGATCCTAATAAAGATCATCAAGACATTATTGATCAGATTCAGCGCACTTTAGATGTTATGCATGTGACTAGTACAGAAGCTGTCGAGTTAGCGATATATAGGTTGAAGGGTGTGGCTATATTGTGGTATGAAGCTTGGAAGCAATCCAAAGATATAGATGCTCCCATAACCACTTGGAAGGAGTTCAAAAAGGCCTTTCTTAACCATTACTTCCCATTAGAGATTCGAGAGGCCTGTGTAGATCAGTTCTTGAATCTCCACTAGGGGAATATGAGCGTGAGGGAGTATAGCCTCCAATTTAATTCCATGTCCAGGTATGCTCCTAATGTAGTTACTACTATGGCAATAGAGTCATCGATATGTGGATAGGTTGGACATGTATCTGGTCAGAGACTGTACCATTGCTTCATTGAATAAGATATGCACATAGCAAGGATGCAAGCTTTTGCACAGAAGTAGGAGGATCAGAGGTAGAGAAGAAGGACACAAGAGTTGGAAAGGGGATAGGTCAAAAGGCCAGATCTACAGGGCAGTTTACACCATCCCAAGGTGAGCTTAGGCATTGTTTCTATAATAGACCGCCTAGGCCAACATCCTCCTATTCTGTAGCTAGTGCTCCACCACAACTTCAAGGGTCTAGAAGTAATTAGTTTGGTCAACGAGGTGAGGGACAAGATACACGGATAACAAGATATTCAGTAGGATAACAAATGACACCGAGGCAGCCTTGTAAACAATGTGGAAGAAGTCATTCGGGTATATGTCGTGTTGGGATAGATGTTTGTTATTGGTGCGGCGCGCCAGGGCATATGATAAAAGATTGCCCGAGGAGGTGTATGGGTGATATAACACAATCTACTGGTTCAACTGTTGCATTATCATCATCAATTCCTCCATTATGTTAGGGTCAACAAGCACCTGCGGGTCGTGGTAGAGGTGTTAGAGGAGCAGCTATCTCTAGCGGAGTCTAGAATAGAACCTATGCTCTGGGAAGTCGACAAAATTTGGAAGCCTTACCTGATGTGGTCATAGGTACATTATCCATCTTTTCACATAATGTATATGCATTAATTGACCCTGGTTCTACATTGTCATACATTACCCCACTAATTACTGGGAAGCTTAAGAGAACTCCCAAATTATTGAATCAACCATTTGAAGTGTCTACACCAATTGGTGAATTTGTTATGGCTAGAAGGGTTTATTATGACTGTGTAGTAACTGTTTGTGACTATGACACATTAGCTGACTTTATTGAGCTAGAGATGGTGGAATTTGATGTTATAATGGGTATAGATTGGTTAGCTTATTACTGTGCCACCATGCATTGCCGAACTAAGAGAGTGTACTTCCACTTTCCAAATGAGGCAGTTCTTGAATGGAGGGGCAATGTTGGGGAACCAAAGGGGAAGTTTATCTCTTATTTTAAGGCAAGAAAAATAGTAGCTAAGGCGTATGTATGTCATTTAGCTAGAGTAAGAGATTTAGAGGAAGAATCACCAACTCTTCAATCAGTTCCAGTAGTGAATGAATTTGTTGATGTGTTCCCTGAAGAACTTCCAG
>JAOTQR010096256.1:22294-73198 GCA_025774065.1 Solanum ossicruentum | reverse complement strand
GAGGTTTTCTCCCAAGGGTGAGATAGTGCCCTTAGGTACCAAGGTAGGTTGTGTGTGCCTAATGTTGATGGCTTGAGAGAGTAGATTCTTTGTGAGGCTCATAACTCTTCCTATTCTATTTACCCCAGTTCTACCAAGATTTATAGAGATTTGAGAGATGTCTTTTGGTGGGGAGATATGAATAAAGACATTGACAAATTTGTATCCAGTTGTCATAGTTGCCAACAAGTCAAAGCCGAACACCAAAGGTTGGGTGGCCTAACCTAAGCCATAGAGATTCATATTTGGAAGTGGGAGGAAATTAACATAGATTTTGTGGTTGGATTTCCTAAGACTAGAAAGGATTTTGATTCTATTTGGGTTGCGATGGATAGAATGACAAAGTCGGCTTATTTCCTACCAGTTAAGACTACTTATGGGTACAAATACTATGCAAAATTGTACGTTCATGAGTTGGTTAGATTGCATGGGGTGCCCTTGTCTGTCATATCTAACTATGGTGCTCAATTCACTTCTCACTTTTGGAGGCCCTTCCAAAGAGGTCTTGGTACCAAGGTAAAGCTTAGTACGGTCTTTCACCCTCAAACGGATGGCCAAGTCGAACGAACTATCAAAACTCTTGAGAATATGCTTAGAGATTGTATTTTTGAGTTTAAAGGTGAATGGGATGATCATCTTCCATTGATTGAGTTTGCTTATAATAACATCTATCATTCTAGCATTGGTATGACTCCTTTTGAGATCCTATATGTAGGCGTTGTAGATCACCAGTTGGGTGGTTTGTAGTGAGTGAAATGACATTATTGGGTACGGATCTAGTCATAGAGGCTATAGAGAAGGTAAGGTTGATTAGGGAGAGGTTGAAAACAACCAAAGTCGTCAAAAGTCCTATGCTGATGTGAGGAGAAGGGAGCTTGATTTTAACTTGGTGATTGGGTCTATTTGAAGGTTTCACCCATGAAAGGTATAGTTTGTTTGGGTAAGAAGGATAAACTGAATCCACGATATGTGGCTCCATATAGGGTGTTGAGGAGGATTGGTAAGGTAGCTTATGAGTTGGAGTTGCCTAGTGAGATGGACTTGGTTCATCCTGTCTTTCATGTATCCATGTTGAGAAAATATTTGGCTGACTCAAATGCTATTGCCACATTAGATGTTGCGTGTGTTATTGAAGACAACTTGACTTATGAAGAGGTTCCAGTAGAGATCTTAGATAGTCAAGTGAAGAGATTGAGGAACAAGGATGCGGCTTCCATTAAGGTCCTTTGGAGGAATCAACAAGTCAAAGGTGCTACATGGGAGGCCGAGGTGGACATGAAAAAGTGATATCCCTATATTTTCCATTCTTCTAAAGCCTAATGTACTAATTCTAAGTCCCATATGTGATCTCCTATGTCATTTGTATGCATTCATGTTTATATTGACAAGTTCATGGTGATTTTGACACTTTTGGTAGGCTTTTTTGAAATGATGTTTAAGTTCATTATTGCATTCTTGTTGGGGCTGATTTCTTCATGGCTACTCTTCTTATGTATGCTTCTTTAACATTCGAAGACGAATGTTCCCAAAGGTGAGATATTTAAATGACCCCAAGAAGTGCCCGAAAATGTTCATCAGAAGTACCCGAAATCGTAATTTCCTTATATCTCAAAATCCATGCGTGATATCAAAAATCCAACTTCATATTATTGATCAAGGGGTAAAATTGTTTAGGAGATGGTCTAACCAAGATTTTAGAGAAACTATATCAAAATTTGAAAATCCAAACATAATGAATTCTAGTGTTGATCTGTGCCCGTAGCGCGAGGTGGCTGGCGCGCGGACCAGTATTATTTTGTGCCAGTTCTTTTTAGTTCAATCCAAGGCCTTATATGCTTGGGCCTAAGCCTCCCTATGCATAAAAATACCTATACTTAGTCATTTTTCAACCTCATATCATACAAGACATTCCCCAATACTCTCTCAAACACTTAGGTAAATATTTCACCTAAACTTCAAGTGCCAAATCTTATTCTGGATCTTAAGGAATTCACTCAACCTTCAAGTTCTCATCACAATCTTCATCAAGGAATTTTCCAAAGTTGAGGTATTTGGGTTTCAACCATTGGGTCCTTTCACCCATGGTGCCCAAGCTTCTTTTTTACCTACATTACATGTTTCCAAATTGATTTCCTTATGGGTCTTCTTATTATGAATTCGACTATAAACTCTGTTGGGGTTTTGTAAAAGTATGACTGTTTATGCATTTTTTGAGCTATGAATCTAAGATCTATGATGGTTATTGATGAGAGGTTTCAATGTATTTTGCAAGGTGGTATTACCAAGTGTTGGTGGGTGGATTTACCTCAAGATTTCTTGCATGATTTCACTCTTTAATTGTATGATTTTACACTAGCATTATGCATCCACCAAGTGTTTGATAAAATGTCTAGTTTAGGATTTTTGAGCCATTGATGATCTATTGCATGAGCTATGACTTGAAAGACTTTATGATGATGAAAGGAAGGTATATATGTGTTGTTTTCATGAAAAGTATCTATAGTGTTGCAAGTTGACCACACCTAATTGAGGGGGGTGCTAGACCGCAATCACCATGGATGGCGGGGTGTGACCACCATCAACTAATTAAGGGGTTGATAACTCAATCACCATAGATTGCGGGGTGTGACCACCATCAAGCAATTGTGAGGTTGATACCTCAATCACCATGGATGGTGGGGTGAGACCACCATCAACCAATTGAGGGCTTGACACCTCAATCACCATGGATGACGGGGTGTGACTAGCATCAACCAATTGAGTGGTTGATAACTCAATCACCATGGATGGTAGGGTGTGACGATCCATCATAATGTTGGACTCTTACTATACATGTAATATGTTCTGTGTAAGCATGTTTTACTTGAAGTATCATTCACGCATGCCATATTGTTATATGCTCATCCATTGTCTAATTATGCATTTTGATTATGTTGACTATCTGTTGTTGCATTGTATCATACATACTTAGTACATCCACATGTACTAACGCATACCCTATGCCTACATGATGTTACCATGTAGGAACTGGAGCCCCTCACGATCATCCTCATCCTCCCCATGGTTAGTATTATTTCTACAAAGCAAGTTGTTGAGTCCTCAATTTTGGGGACAATGTCTTTGATCTTATGCTATGTATAAAAACTTTATTTCCATTATTGTATGCTTTGACTATGAGGGTTAGCCCGGTTGCTTGTCATGGCCCCCGCTAAGTTGTATGTTTAGAGGTGTTGTTGGACAAGTTTTATAATGATGATATAAACTTGACTTCCTTTGACTCTTTTGATGTTTTATGAAATAAAGGATTTCCCCTAATCTCTTAGCCCACATTTCCATTCTTTATTTGTTGTTTAATTGCTTCCACGACCAAGGATGTGTAATGATAAGTTAAGAGGCTTGATTGGGGTCCTTTCGGCTTCCCCATTCGTCGTGTAACGTCTAGGCCCTAGGCTTGGGTCGTGGCATAACATGGATTTTATAGGAACCATAGCGAAAAATAATTTTTTCTAATTTTCCTTATCCAGTATCTGTCCGTGCCCTCGCCGACCAGACGTGGACCAGAGTTGATTTTTCATTAATTTTGCCGTGTCGGCCAAGGGCATTGGGGTCATAGTCCCATGCCTACTTATGCATAGAAAGTCCCATACTTATCCATTTTTCAACTCTATATCACTCAAGACCCTCTCAGAAACCTCTCCAATACTTAACCAATTATCTCATTCATATTTCAAAGATTTTAATCGTAACTTTGGAACTCAAGGATTCTCTTCAATCCCCAAGTTCTCTTCAATCTCAATCATGAAAATCCAAGATTGAGGTATGTGGGTTTCATTTATTGGGTCCTTTCACCCATGTAGCCCAATCTTTCTTTTTATGAAAATTACATGTTTTAAAATTGTATCATCTATGATTATCTCTTATTATGGATTTTGATTATAAATTATATTGGAGTTTTATGAAATGTTGGTTGATTATGCATGTCTAGCTATTTCAAGCTTATACTATGAATTAGTTGTCTATTGTGACTATGCATGTTTTGAGCTATGAAACTATGATCTATTAAGAGATTTGATGATGGATTTCAAGGTATCCTACATGAGGGTTTTACTATGTGTTAGTGAGTGAATTTACATTGAGTTTTCTCATATTATTTCACTCTTGAATTGGATGATTTTGAACTAGCATTATGAACCCACCAAGTGTTTGATAAAATGTCTTGACAAGAATTCTCAAGTTGGTGCAGATCTATTACATGGTTTATAAGTCAAGTGACTTTATGATGATTAAGGGCTTGTATGTATGCATTAAATGCATGAACAGTACTATGGTGTTGCAAGTAGACCACATCTTGTTGGACGGTGACATGCCCAATCACCTTGTTGAGGGGGTGACATGACTCAATCACTTTGTTAGGGGGTAATATGCCAAATCACCATGTTAAGGAATGGATACCTCAATCACCTTGTTGAGCGGTGACATGCCCAATCACCATATTAAGTGGTGGATACCTCCATCACCTTGTTGGGTGGTGACATGCCTAATCACCTTGTTGAGGGGTGGATACCTCAATCACCTTACAAGGGGGTGACATGCCTTGGATTCCAAGTAGTAGTTCGCTTGTTCTGTGTTGGTTATGGTCGTTTCCAACACATATAATACATATTTTGCAAGTTATATGATTTACAAGCATGTTTTACTTCAAGCATTGATCATGTATGCCATATTGATATTATACTCATCCATTGCTTATGATTATACATTTTGACTATATTGGCTTATGTCTTGTTCCATTGCATCCTACATACTTAGTACATTCAAACATACTAACACATACTATATGCCTACAGGATATTACCATGTAGGTATTGAAGCCCCTCTTGATCATTGTCCATGTGACTAGATTTGGTACTTCGGAAGATAAGCTTTGGTGAGTCCTTAAGTTCGAGGACATTATCTTTACTACTCTTTCTATGTTGAGAATTCTTCATGTTGAACACTTTATTATGAGGGTGAGCCCGCAGAGTGTCTTGGCCCCCACTCCAATCTACGTCAGAGGTGTTGTCGGAACGTTTGACTTACTTATGTTATGAGCTTGACTCTTGAATGCCTTATGACTATCAAGACTTCCCTTAGTCCCGTTTCCCTTATCTATATCTCTTTTTGTATTTATTTTGCTTCCACGACCAAAGATGTGTGATTGATTAGCTAAGAGGCTTGTTTGGGGTTTGTTCGAGTTTTCCATTTGCCGTGTCACGTCTAGGCCCTAGGCTTGGGTCGTGGCAATTTGGTTAATGTTTTCCTATATGAATCTTGTTAAATCTTTACCCAAATGTTATATTTTGGACTACATCATGAATATCATGTTCAAATAATTATTTATTGCCTTTTAATTGGGCGAGTTGATGGATTTTTGAAAATAGCTTACCTTAAACTATTTTGAGTGTTTGAATCTCATTATGAGTTATTTAAATTATGATTTATGAGATAATTTTCATGGTGCTAAAACTAGGGTTCTCAATGGTTAAGGTGAGTTATATGAAATGATTTCAAGTGATTATGTTTTATCCCAATCATGTATATTACTCTTGAATTTCATAATTTTGACTGTTGATAAATAGACCCACTAATTTTTGACTAAGATTATATGATGATGCACCTTATGTTGATGAAAGATTTAATTGCAAATTTGCAAGTCATGAATATTACAATTGGTAAGAGAATCAAGTATGTGATGAAACTTGTCGAAATCCTATGAAAACTATGCATTCTTGTAAAACCCTTTTTATGATGCTATAATATACAAGGCTTTTAGAGTTCATGTGGACTAAATTTGGGTTATCATAAACATATTTTGAATTGGTGGTTTCTACTACAAATATGCACAAATTTTATTTATCCGTAAGCTTTAAGTTGATTTTAAACTTACCCCTTGCCCCTAATAATTATCCTAATCTATGTTGAACTATGATCATGGCCAATTGAGAACTATATACATAAATATGAACCAGGTTGTAAAATGATGTTTTGGTGAGGAATGGAGGCTCGTGAGATGGTCTACGTCTATTATTGACTTGTGAAAGTACTTAATGAATCAATGTTGACAGTGGAAGATCTCTTACTAGTTGATAAATGAATGATGACGTTAGAGGATTTTCCATCTAATAAATGAATGAATGTTTGATATAGGAGGATCTCCCATACGAGGAATGATTAAGGAGCCATCCTATGACTTAGACTTTATAGTATCAATGGGTTGGGAATTGGATAAATTTCCCTTCCACTTGTCTTGGAATTTTTTTTATGATATGACTTTATGACATTTGATTTTCTACTTTTGTGAGAGCACTACCTAGCATCAAGTCGGACTAGAAGCGAATACCCAAGACCCAAAATTACATGGCACTGTAGGTAAAAGGGTTAGAGGTGAATACCCAAATCTCTAAGAGGTGAGTTCCATAAAGATAAGGGCTTGAGGAGAGTAGTCGAGTCCAAGAACTAGAGGCGAGTACCCGGTTCACATAGGGCTTAGTGGATCCACTTAGGTATTAGGAGGTGCACCTTGACAAAAACACTTCTTCCTTTCTTTCGATGTAGGGGAAACATTGGGGCTCCATAGATTAGCTCACGTGGTTTATGTCAATTATGGTCTCTCTACTATGCTTTATGAACTCGCCAAAGGCTTCTGGTATATGAAATTCTTGACCTATGATTTTCTCACACATGTTCATGTTCTCCTCATGGTCCCAAAGTGTCCCTTTATGATAATTTATGATGGTTTCTCCATGTTATGTCCAAAGGTTCTTTAAAGTTCATATGATTCATAGTTCACAAGTTCAAATGGTTTTCTTAACGTATGTTATGGTGTCTTGTTATAGGCAATGGTATTTCTCATAAAGGTACATGACTTTGTTCTCAAGTATGCATGGTGATCTTCCTTATGATTTCTATTGTACCATTATTAGTATGATGGTCCTTCGTTTGAAGTAAATGCATTGTTGTTCCAAAAAGGTATGTCCCTTATTAGTCAAAGTCTAAGTGCTTTATCATGAAATCAATTAAGTGCACACTCTTTTCTCTCCACATACATTTGTTAAGTTCAATGGTTTATGTCTTAAATGATCGTATTGTTCATTATCTTATGAATTATGCTTTGTTACATTGCATGCCCATATACTAGTACATTCAAAGTACTAACACATAATCTGTTCGTATATGATTTCACCATGTAGGGACCGATACTCCTCAATATCCTCCATGTGGCTAGCATTAGATCTTAGAAGGTTTTTCTTGTGAAGAGTCCTTTAGTTCGAGGGAAATATCCATCTTCTAACTATATTGTTTATATTACAACATTGATACTCCTATTACATTACTTTTGAAGGTGAGTCCGGGATGTGTCTTGCCCCCCATCCCATCTATAGATTCAAGGTATTGTTAGATAATTATGCTATGTATGTGTTATGCAATGTTTACGATTATATAAAAACTTATCCCTTGGTCCTTATACCTTTTATATGATGCTTGGGTTATTACTGATAGAAGGTTGTGATCTTCCTAT
Organism: Solanum ossicruentum; assembly: GCA_025774065.1. Taxonomy (NCBI): domain Eukaryota; kingdom Viridiplantae; phylum Streptophyta; class Magnoliopsida; order Solanales; family Solanaceae; genus Solanum; species Solanum ossicruentum. Next base: position 65,601 of record JAOTQR010096256.1, on the reverse strand, counting down.
GCCCCTACTTCTCCACAGATTGAGTCCCATGATCCCTTACCTTAGTCTTTTGTTGTGATTGAATGATGGAAATCCCTTTACTCTTTTACTCATAGCTTGAGTCAAAAGACCTGTTTTCTCCTAGTCTAAATTGTTTGATGCTAGATTTACGTTTCCACAACAAGGATGTTCTTATGTATGCTATGAGGCTTGTTTCGGGTGCCTTCAAGTTCCCATTTGCCATGTCGCACCTAAGCCCTAGGCTCGGGTCATGACACCTCTTCACTTGCCTATCTAAGATTTCAATCAAAACTTCTTCATATGTCAAGTTCTCTTCAACCTTAACACTTACCAAAGGCACAATCACATTAGAATCACCAATCAACTTCCTTAACATACACACATGGAAAATTAGGTTAATACAACTGATCTACGGAGGCAAATTCAATGTATAAGCCACATTGCCAATCTGCTCAACAATCTTATAAGGGCCTACATACTGGTGTCACGACCCAACCCTCGAGTCTAGGAGTGACATGGAGAATGGGAACACGAAAGTCCCCAAACTAGCCTCCTAGTATCCATATTCACATCATCAATTCGAAAGCGTATAACAAAATAGTAAACACATAGATCTAAGGGACAAGAAAGTATGACTTATACTCTAGGGGCAAAACGAGACTTAGGATCTTTCACATTCCACATCATATCATAACCGAATGATAATAACCATATCCAATAGATAGCCAAAGCCATAATCTCCAAATAACAATACGTAGCATAAATTTATACAAGAGTCTACAGTATGTCCAACAATGCCTCTAGTCATAAGATAGGAGGGGGGCCAAGACATGTCCCAGACTCACCCTCAAAGTAAATAACATAAACAAAAGCAACATGAGATAGATGGATAGTGGTTTTTCCTTGGAAGATATGACTCAGCACAACAACTTTCTTACAATTGACTAGTTGCCAAATGGTGGATGAATGTAGTCTCCGATCCCTATATGGTTAGATCATGTAGGCAATAGTATGCGTTAGTACATTAATATACTATATGGGCGTATGCAACGCATATAAACTTATTAGACCTGCATGCGATCTCAGATGACAAGGGCACATATGCACAAAGAAGTATATAAGAAAGAATGATATATCAATATGCCATGATGTACATGATGCATGAATGTCAAAATACTTTGCATATATGGAGGATGGGACCGCAGCTGACATAAGACCAAGTGATCTATAACTTGGAACTCCGTTGTTTTCTCCATAATGAATAAAGTGGTGAGCTACTTGACAAAGGTAGATCCATTAACATTCATCATTCATCATCCTCAAAGGGGTATAAACATAACTTATGTTAGGCACATAGTTCAAGAGAAAGGAGTAAGTACCCTTGGGGATAGCCCTCTCTGCCTCCAATCCCATCTGTGCTAAGTTGTTATCCCATAAGAATACATATACTTATACGTGCTTTAAAGGAGGCATAAGTCTTTCAAATCAGTTACATGCATATTTAGGCTGAAGGCTAAATCACATTTCACAATCATGCATTCTTAGGTTTAAAACCCAAACATACTTCATAATCATTAATACTTGGGCTAAAATCCAAATCATACTTCATGTCAAACTTTCATGCATAGGAATAGCTCCACTAAGCACATCATGTGAAAGGAGTAACGACCCTTGGGGATAGTCCTCCCTACCTGAAACCTCATTTAGTTTTCCATCATTCATAACATTTGGTGTAAACACCCATCATTATAGAAATTTATGTGAGCACGTTCTTCTCATACTCATACTTTGCTAAAAACACAATCATCATCATAATTGGGACTTATCCCACATCATAAACTTCATAAAAACCATAGTTCATGTATGCTACTATGAATGAGATGTGAATACCATGGGCAATAGAGACTCAATCTTAAATCCACAAAACAATATGAAATTTAAGTAAATCCTTAAGTAAATTCACATTTGAATCACCATTTAGATTACCCATGCTTAAATCAAACTTTAAAGGAGACATGCACATTCAATCTTTATAATATCACTTCAATTCTTCATATTAGGGCTTAAGTCACTCTAAAATTAACAATGAAACATAGCCCATACCTTAATTGAATCAAATAAACAATAACCTCCAAAACTTATAATTAAAGTAAGCTAAATTTCATGAAAATTCAAGTAAAAGAGTTTGGGGTGTTCATGGTTGAAAGGGACCATGAATAAATCTCACATACCTTAGTTACCCAAGAAGAAAAAATAATAATTTCATGAAGAAGAGAGCCTTTCCTTAATTCCCAAGATAAGCCTTGACTAGAGTTCTTGAGAGGAGTTCTTAAGAGAGAGTTTAAATAGCTTCTAAGTGTTGGATCTATTTGAATGAGAGAAGAAGAGTATAGATCATTTGAATGTCTTAGGATAGCATCAAAAGTCACAAAGACCCCTAGGTGTATCCAAAATTACAAGTGTGCCATTAATGAAATAGATGGAAAAAATATGCCAAGGGTCCTATACAAGGTCACACGGACTGTCTAGGGGTCACACGAACCCTGTGGCCCTCCCGTGCTACCATACTTGGCTAAATTTTCATTGACAAAGTTCCAAGACGGTGATTCCATACTTGCAAAATTTTCACACCAATGCCCATACGGAGGCTCATATGGACCGTGAACGGTTATACGGACCGTACAAGGTTATATGTGAAGTACCTTGGCTAAATTATGGTTTTAACACCAAGGCTCTATCACACAAGCCACCATATGACCCATAACGTGCGACACAGACCGTATGGGGTCTATATGGTGTGAACATTAGTCTTAAACTCCATAGTAAGGCCAACACCCTACACATAAGGTCAAGGGACACCTAAAGGGTCCTCCACACGGCCCGTGGTTAGTCACATAGTCCGTGGAGGTGGCCATACGGTGTTACCTTGGTCAAAAAGTTTTTGGAACCAAATTTCAAGTACTATTAAGTTCATACAAAGTCTGGGTCCATACATCATCTCCCCCTTGGAAACATTCATCCTTGATGTACTAGAACAAGGCTTGAAAGGCTTAACTTGAACATGAAACATCTAAACACGAGATACGATGCATATTTCATCACTTAAAAATCATAAAGTCATTAAAATGCATATCAAAACATTTTTAAATCATTCCAAATAAATTCAAATCATTTTTGTGTACATTTATACGATCATGTCATGAAACTCAAGAGTGAAGAATTTAGCATGAAAACGACCCCAAAAAGTGCTCGAAAATGTGCCTCGGAATGCCCAAAATTTCAAATTCTATATATCTCAAAATTCATTTGTTATTTCGAAATTTCAACTTCGGATTCTTGTTCAAGGGATAAAAATTAGGTAAAAAGGGTCTAAACCTGATTTAAGAGCGAAAGATTAGTAATTACGAAATTCCAGAGTATGATTTCTAGAGGAGTTTTTGCGCCCCCTTTGCGACGTGCCCCTGTGTATTTTGGGGACTGTCTTTTTAAGTTTAGTCTAATACTTCTAAGTCTTGGGCCTAAGTGTCACCAAACATGTTTTTACCTATACTAAGCCAAATTTCACCTTTATATCATCCTAAACATTTCCCAATACTCCCCAAAACACTTAGTCATATTTTCACTGCCCAAACTAAAGTCCCAAACCCTCATCCCAAGCTAAGGTTCTCCTTCAAGGTTCTTTTTCAAGCTTCAAGTCTCTATCTCCAATCTTCACCAAGTTCATCTATAAGCTAAGGTATTGGGTTTCTTTCATGGGTTACTTTCGCCCATGATACCCAAGCCCCCTTTTACTCAAATTGCATAATTTAAAGTTGATTTACAAATGGGTCTTGCTTATTATGAAATTCACTGTACACTATGTTAAAGCTATGTAAAGTTGTGACTGTTTTGTTATGTTTTGAGCTATAAATCTCAGATCTATTGTATGATTTGACAAGTTTGATGTATATGTCTGAAGGTGTTGATTGATGGTTTTACAATGGATTTTCTTGCATGGTTTCATCTCTAAATTGCATGGTTTTATACTACCATTTAACACCCACTAAGTGTTTGATAAAATGTCCAGATGTGATTTCTTAAGTAGTTAAAAGTCCAAAGCATGAGATATGATATGAATGACTATATGATGATAAAATGAGTTGATGTACATGATAAATTCTATATAAAGAGTTACATTAGACCATGCTCAATTCGGGGGACTAAGAATCCAGATAACCTAGATGAAGGGTTTGTACTTCTTCACCTGGTGATGGGGCGGCATCATAACTGACCTAGATGGGGGTTTATGCTCATCAACCTTGGGAATGGTTTGTACTTCTCTACCATGGTAATGGAATGACATTATCACCAACCTAGATGAGGGTTAGTAATCATCTACCAAAGTGATGGGGCGACATCATCACTAACCTACCAAAGGGTTGTGCATTTGGAAATCTAGTTTGGCCTCTTCTGGACATATGATATCCTATATGAGCATGAGTACTTAAGAATGTTTTACTTATGCATTGATCACACATGTCACATTGTTATATTATGCCTATTGCCTATTGATATACATTTTGATTATGATGCTTAATTCTTGTTTGGATTGCATTCTACATACTTAGTTCATCCAAACATACTAATAGATACTCTATGCCTACATCATGTCACCATATAGGAACTGGTGCCCAAGTTGATCATCCTCCTTCACCGGGCTAGTTCAGTGATATTCAAGCTAGTTTGTGAGTCCTCCACTTCGGGGACCTAGTTTATGTTTCTTCTATTATGTATTGAGACACTATTCTTTATTGTCTTATTTTTACTATGAGGGTGAGCCTCGTTACTTTGTCTTAGCCCTCGCTGTTATCTATGTATTTGAGAATGTTGAACATGTTATGTATCTATGGTATGAGTTTGACTCTTATGTTTTGACCATGACATTGTGCAAGCTTTTCCCTTAGCCCCTGTTTCCCCATTATTTTATCTTTGATGCTTGATTTATTGCTTCTGCTACCAAGGATATGTAATGATGCTTTATCAGGCTTTCTTAGGGTCCTTTCGAGTTCCCTTATGCCGTTCATGTCAAGGCCCTAGGCTTGGATCATGACAAACATGGTATTAGAGCACTATGTTGATAGATCCTCTGATTCCTACAACTACATCGATTAAAGTGTAATTCATGGTTGTGAAGCGCGCCATGACTATGAATACGAGGGTATGAAATGTTTCCCTCCTTCATGTTCTAAGTCATGCTATAGAGTTGTGGTAAGTGCTTTCCCGCCCTAAGGATTGTTCTTTGCTATGCTAGATCATGCCAAACACTAGAGAAAGATGACCCCAAACTTCCAAGGAGCAACCTACCAATGGTGAGCTCCGGGATGCTCTTACTATGCTTTCCCAAGTGGTGGCCAACCAAGTCAATCAAGGGGGTCAAACCCCTCGTGCTACTACCCCGGGAGCTAGGGTAAGAGACTTCATGAGGATGAATCCTATGGTTCTATAGGCCAAAGGTGCGCGAAGATCCATAAGAGTTCACTGATAAGGTCTACAAAATCTTGAGTATCATGGGTGTTGGGCCAAATGAAAAGGCGAAGTTAGAGACGTATCAGCTCATAGGGGTAGCTCAAATATGGTATGAACTTGGAAGGGTGAAAAGGGGCTTGGTGATGTAGTTCTTTGGAAGGAGTTCAAATTGGCCTTCATTAGTTGGCTTTTCCCTCTTGAGCTTAGAGAAGCTAAGTTGGTGGAGTTTATGAACTTGAAACAAGGTGCTATAAGTGTGAGGGAGTATTCCCTCAAGTTTAATCAACTTTCAAAGTGTGCTCTTCATTTGGTGGCCGATATAGATCTAGGATGAACAGGTTTGTCATGGGGGTCTCTGACTTAGTAAGTGAAGAATGTCGATCCGCCATGCTAAGTAATGATATGGACTTGTCTCGGTTGATGACCTATGCCGAGCAAATGCAAGAGGACAAATTAAGGAAGAGAAGGGGGCATGAGGCCAAGAGGGCAACTGGGGGTAAGTTCTAAAGGGGTGGCCAGTTCCATCAAGGCCAAGTGTCTCACCTTGGGAGTAAGTTCCAAAGGGGTTTGCTAATAACTTTCCTAGGCCTCAAGGTGTTGGTGTTTAGCTCCCATTGATATGTGTCCTACATGTGGAAAGGGTCATAAAGGCCCATGTTTGAAAGATTATAATGCATGATTTGGTTATGGGGAGCTTGAACATAAGAAGGCAACGTGAGGGGTGCTAATGCGGTTCCATTGGGGAGAGGTGGTCCTCAAGGTGGTGCCCCAAGGCACAATCAATTTTATACTGTACATGGGAGGAAAGGGGTTGGTGAGGTCCCCGATGTTGTTACTAGTATGTTGAAAATCTTTGACCTTGATGTGTATACTTTGGTTGATCCGCATGCCACTCTTTTCTTTGTTACCCTTTTTGTTGCTTAAAGGTTCCATGTTGTTCCCGAGTTGTCACATGCATCATGTGATGTGTCTACTCTTATTGGTGCCTCTATTGTTTCTACGAAAGTTTACAGGAATAGTCCTATTTGCATTTTAGACAAGTTGTTACCTTGTGATCTTCTTGAACCAGACATGGTAGGTTTTGATGTCATATGGGATAGATTGGTTGCATGCCTACTATGCTTTTATTGACTGTTGAACCCATAGGGCCAAGTTTCAATTTCCTAATGAACCTGTCCTTGAATGGGAAAGTCAAGATGTGGTGGTCAAGGGTAGATTCATTTCATGCATTAAAGCCCATAGGTTGATATCAAGAGGTGTCTTTACCATCTTGTGAGGGTTAAAGATGTGGAGTCCAAAGCCCCTTCCATTGAGTCGATTGCAATTGTAAATGAGTTTCTTGATGTCTTACCAAATGACCTTCCCGATGTCCCTTCCAAAAGGGAGATAGATATTGGTATAGATCTCCTTTTCGATACTCAACCTATCTCCATTCCCTTTTACCGTATGGCCCTAGCGAAGTTGAGGGAGTTAAAGGAACAATTGAAAGATTTGTTGGAAAAGGGATTTATTAGGCCTAGTCAATCACATTAGGGTGCTCTGGTGTTGTTTGAGAAAAAGAAGGATGGGTCACTTAGAATTCGCATTGACTACCGGCACCTCAATAGGGTCACTACTTCCAAGAATTGATGATTTGTTTGACCAATTGCAAGGGGCTAGCTTTTTCTCTAAGATTGATCTTCGGTCTAAGTATCATCAAGTGAGGGTGAGGGAGTGTGATACCCAATATGGCCTTCCAGTCTAGATATGAACATTATTAGTTTATGGTGATGTCTTTTGGGTTAACCAATGGACCGGCCATCTTGACGGACCTAATGAATAGGGTTTTCAAACCTTCCCTTGATTCCTTTGTTGTGATCTTCATTGATGATATTTTGATCTACTCACATAGTAGGGAGGAGCATATGAGTCATTTGAGGGTTGCGTTCCAAAGGTTAAGGGAGGATAGATTGTATGCTTTATATGAGAAGTGTGAATTTCGGTTGAAGGAGGCTGCATTCTTGGGTCATGTGGTGTCGGGGGATGGAATAAAAGTGGATCCTAAGAAAACTTTTGTAACTAGGAATTGGCCTAGACCATTGATCCCATCGGATATTAGTAACTTCTTAGGCCTTGTGGGTTACTATAGAATATTTGTGAATGGGTCATGTTCTATTGCATCCCTTATGACCAAGTTGACTCAAAAGAAGGTTAAGTTTGTGTGGACTGATAAGCGTGAGAGAAGCTTCCAAACATTGAAGGATAGGCTTATGTCCACTCCTATATTGTCACTATCGGATGGGCTTGAGGGTTTTGTTGTGTATAGTGATGAATCTAGAGTTGGTTTGGGTGTGTGCTTATGCAAAATGGTAAGGTAATAGCTTATGCTTCTAGACAACTCAAAGTGTATGAAAGGAACTACCCTACTCATGATCTAGAGTTAGCCGTTGCGGTATTTGCATTAAAGATTTGGCGTCATTATTTGTATAGGGAGCATGTGGATGTCTTCATCAATCATAAGAGCCTCCAATATATCTTCACTCAATAGATTCTCATTTTGAGACAAAGAAGGTTTCTAGAACTTCTCAAAGATTATGGCATAAGTGTGCACTATCATTCAGGCAAGGAAAATGTGGTGGCAGATGCTTTGAGTTGGGTGTACATGGGTAGCCTAGATCATGTGGATCGTGGTCATAGCGAGATGGCTAGTGAGGTGCATAGATTGGCTAGATTGGGTGTTAGGTTGGAAGATGTGGGTGATGGTGTTGTTATAAATGGTTCTAGGTCTTGTTTGGTGGATGAGGTGATTGCAAAACAAGATCTTGACTCCTCCTTGTTTGAATTGAAGGTAGTAAAAGAGGGCAAAGTAGGGGTTTTCTCCCAAGGAGGAGATGGGGCTCTCAGTTACCAAGGTAGGTTGTGCGTGCCCTGCGTTGATGGTTTGAGAGAGAAAATTCATGATGAGGCCTATAATTCTTCTTATTCTATCCACCCCGGTTCCACCAAAATGTATAGAGACTTGAGAGATCTGTATTGGTGGGGAGGCATGAAGAAGGACATTGCTAAATTCGTTTCTGGTTGCCATTGTTGTGAACAAGTCAAAGCGGAACATCAAAGGCCAGGTGTCCTAAACCAAGACAAAGCGAGTCCCACTTATAAGTGGGAGGTGATTAATATGGATTTTGTGGTTGGGTTGTCCAAGACTAGAAAAGGTTTTGATTCCATTTAGGTGGTCGCTGATAGGATGACAAAATTGACTCACTTTCTACCGGTCAATACCACATTTGGGGCTGAAGATTATGCAAGGTTGTATATCCATAAGTTAGTGAGGTTACATGGGGTCCCTTTATCCATCATATCGGATCGTGGTTCACAATTTACATCACACTTTTGAAGGTCTTTTCAAAGGGATCTTGGTACAAAAGTTCACCTTAGTACGACCTTCTATCCTCAAATGGATGGCCAAGCCGAAAGGACAACTCAAAAGCTTGAAGATACGCTTAGGGCGTGTGTATTGGAGTTGAGGGGTAGTTGGGATGGCCATCTTCCAATGATTGAGTTTGCCTACAACAATAGCTATCACTCTAGCATCGGTATGACTCCTTTTGAGGCTCTTTATGGGAGGCGATGTAGATCACCAATTGGTTGTTTGAGGTTGGAGAGGTGGCTTTATTTGGACTGGATCTAGTTTTGGAGACTCTTGAGAAGGTTAGGATGATTAGGGAAAGGTTGAAGATGGCCTAAAGTCATCAAAAATCTTATGTTGATGTGAGAAGGAGAGACCTTGAATTCAAATTGGGTGATTAGGTTTACATGAAGGTTTCTCCAATGAAATGTGTGGTCCGTTTTGGTGAAAAAGGGAAGTTGAGTCCAAGGTATGTTGGTCCTTATGAGGTGATAAAGAGTGTTGGCAAGGTAGCTTATGAATTGAAGTTGCCTAGTGAATTGAATTTGGTTCACCTGGTGTTCCATGTCTCTATGTTGAGGAGATGTGTTGGTAAACCTAATACTATTGTGCCTCTTGATATTGTGGGTGTTGTTGAGGATAAGTTGACTTATGAGGAGGTTCCAGCTCAGATCCTAGATAGGCAAGTGAAGAGATTGAGGAACAAGGAGGTGGCATTCATTAAGGTCCTTTGGAGGAACCAACAAATCGAAAGTGCTACTTGGGAGGACGAAGCAGACATGCAAAAATGGTATCCTTATCTTTTCCGCTCCACTCAAGCCTAAGGTATTAATTCTAAGTTCCTTATGTGATTCAAGTCTTCTGGTTCTGCCCCTATGTCATCCATATGCATTCATGTTTAAGTTGGCAAGTTATGATGATTTTATACTTATGTTGAGATTTTGAAAATGATGTTTTAAATATAATGCTGCATTTTAGATGGGGCTGGTTTGTTTATGATCATTCTTATCTTGTACATCTCTTTTACATTCCGGGACGAATGTTCCTAAGAACAAGATATTGAAACAACCTCAAAAAATGCTCGAAAACGTGCCTCGGAATCCCCAAAATTTTAAATTTCATATGTCTCAAAATCCATTAGTTATTTCAAAAATTCGACTTCAAATTCTTGTTTAGGGGATCCAAATTAGGTGAAAAAAGGTCTAGCTCCGATTTAAGAGCGAAAGAATTGCAATTATGAAATTTCAAAGTGCAATTTCTAGAGGGGTTTTCGCGTCCACTTCGCGACGCGCCCCTGTATATTTTGGGAACTATCTTTTTTAGTTCGGTCCAAGACTTCTAAGTCTTGGCCTAAGTGCTCCCAAACGTATTTTTACATATACTTAGCCAAATTTCACCCTTATATCATCCTAAATATTTCCCAATGCTCCCCAAAAAACTTAGTGATATTTTTATTTCCCAAACACAAGTCCCAAACCCTCATCCCAAGCTAAGGTTCTCCTTCAAGGTTCTTTTTCAAGCTTCAAGTCTCCATCTCCAATCTTCACCAAGTTCATCTCTAAGCTAAAGTATGTGAGTTTCTTTCATGAGTTCCTTTCACCCATGATACCCAAGCCCCCCTTTTACTCAAATTGCATGATTTAAAATTGATTTACAAATGGATCTTGCTTATTATGAAATTCACAGCACACTATGTTAAAGCTATGTAAAGTTGTGACTGTTTTGCTATGTTTTGAGCTATAAATCTTAGAACTACTGTAAGATTTGATGAGGGGTTTTGATGTATATGTCTTGAGGTTGTTGCTAGGTGTTGATTGATGGTTTTACAATGGATTTTCTTTCATGATTTCATCTCTAAATTGCATTGTTTTATACTACCATTTCACTTCCTCTAAGTGTTTGATAAAATGTCCGGATGTGATTTCTTGAGGAATTAAAGGTCAAAAGCATGAGATATGATATGAATGACTCTATGATGATGAAATAAGCTTATGTACAAGATAAATTCTATGTAAAATGTTGCATTAGACTATGCCCAATTCGGGGAGACTAAGAACCCGGATAACCTAGATGGGGGTTCGTAATCATCAACCTAGTGAAGGGTTTGTACTTTCTCCACCTGGTGATCGGGCGGCTTCATCACTAAGCTAGATAGGGGTTTGTACTCATCAACCTAGGGAAGGATCTGTACTTCTCAACCATGGTGATGGGGTGGCATTATCACCAAACTAGATGAGGGTTAGTGCTCATCCATCTAAGTGATAGGGCGACATCACCGCTAACCTACAAAAGGGTTGTACATTTGGAAATCTAGCTTGATCTCTTCTACACATATGATATCCTATATGAGCATGAGTACTTAAGCATTTTTACTTATGCATTGATCATGCATGCCATATTGTTATATTATGTCTATTACCTATTGATATGCATTTTGATTATGATGCTTAATTCTTGTTTGCATTGCATCCTACATACTTAGTACATTCAAACATACTAACGCATACTATGTGCCTACATAATGTTGCCATGTAGGAGCCGGTGCCCAAGTTGATCATCCTTCTCCACGTGGCTAGTTCAGTTCTATCCAAGCTAATTGGTGAGTCCTCCACTTTGGGGACCTAATTTATGTTTCTTCTATTATTTATTGAGACACTCTTCTTTATTGTATATTTTGACTCTGAGGGTGAGCCCGTTTACTTTGTCTTGGCCCCCGCTCTTATCTATGTATTAGAGGTGTCTGTTAGAGATGTTATGTATCTATGGTATGAGTTTGACTCTTATATTTTGACCATAACATTGTGCAAGCTTTTCCCTTAGCCCCAGTTTCCCCAGTCATTTATCTTTGATGATTGATTTATTACTTTTGTAACCAAGGATGTGTAATGATACTTTATGAGACTTGCTTGGGGTCCCTTCAGGTTTCCCTTGTGTAATGTCACTTCTAGGCCCTACGCTTGGGTCATGGCATAGGACCACTTGGAATAGGAAAAACCTAGTACCTTAGGCTTAAGTAAATTGGAAAAGATGGGGATATTGTTCTATCACGTCCTAGTACCTAAGGGTGCATTTTTAGTAGCTCAAGTTTGGAGGACCATCTATGTACGAAGTGGTCCATGGACTGTAACAAGATCCATGGGCTGTAACTTATGCTCGTGGAATGATAGTCGAACTTAGTGAAAATGTTGATTTCATAAATTGAGTATACAAACTATCTGAGGGACCATAAATGGACTTTGGAGCCATAAGTCCTATTGTATATTGAGAATCAGAGAAATTGTTTGAGGGTAAAAAATGTCATAAGTCAAAACCCCTTTTTTACGACCCGTAGACAAGACCACGTCCCGTAAATGGGGTCTTGTGGTCCTGTCCGGTAGGATTTTAAAAAGGGTAAATTCAACATGTCTTATTACCCTAATATTACACTATATCATTTAATCCTCCAAAATACCTCTTATTAGCCCTCTACTACCCTGAGCAACTTCATTCTAACCCATTCTAATCTCTCCCAAACTCTCTCAAGCTCCTTAAGAAATTCAAGCTAGGGGTGCCAGCTAGGGTTTCAGAATTTCCTCTAATTTCCAAAAAAATTTTCCATCTCCAAACAACCAAGGTATGTGGTTTTGATTGTGGAGATCTTTCCTCCACCAGTTCAACCATTCTTCTTCCTCATCTACATGAAATTTATGGATATTTATAGATGTTTTTATAAACTCTTTTATATGAAACTATTATGAAGAGATTTATGATGTCACACTTTGTACATATTGGAACACCATATGAAATTGATGGATTTTAATGAGGGTTAGATGATACACTAGCTAAGTCTTGCTAAGGTTTTGATGAGTTATTTTGAATAATGTTCAATTGATTCCATTTTACTCTTTTCAAGTCTTTTGGATTGAATTTCATGGTTTTAATATATGTACACATACCCACTGTGATTTGATTAATGTTGTATGCCAAGCTTCCATGATATTGAGGGCCTTATGGCAAGATTATGTGAATTATGAATGATATAAATTTTGAAAAATGCTATTATGCATGATATGAGATATAAAAATATTGTGAAAGTTGTGAATGATATAAAGCCCTATTTTTTTTGTATTATGAAGCTTTGATTTTGGTGAGCTACTCCATGAAATTATTATGATGTTATGATGTTTCGCATATTATCGCAATACATATGATTTGAATATTCCTTGGGATTTTGATCTAGCATCGAAAGGACCTTGGTAGATAACCACTATCCCATAACTATATTGTTGCCATAGGTTTATGAATTAGCTAATGCATCCATATAGGTCATCTTACATGATTGACCAAAAAGGTGGTGTTCCCGTCAACATATGTTCGACAAGTACTGAAATGGGTGGTGTTCCCATAATATTGTTATCATAAGTTAACAAAAAAGGGTGGTGTTCCCGTAAGGTGTTTATAAAACACTTTTCGAAATGAGGGAGTTCTTGTAAGGTAAGTTTTGGTTTACCTTAGCAAAACAGAAAACTCCTAGTCCAGTGTGGAGTGAACATTAGGATTTCAAGTAGTAGTTATCTTGGTCTTATATATCGGTTATGAAACTTTTCAATATATCTATGAAAAGTTATATCATTTGATGATTCCTCATGCATATTTTGATTAAGGCATTGACCATCCATGACATATTGAGCTTATACCTCTTGATTATAATTATGCATATGTTTAATTATGGCTTGTGTTCTTTGTTGCATTGCACCCCTCATACTTAGTACATTCCAAGTACTAACCCATACTTTTTTCCTAGATGATCTAATTATGTAGGGACCGAAGCTCCTATCTATCCTCCTCCTTCACATGGCTAGATGTTTCGGTTAAAGGGCATTTTTGGTGAGTTCTCCAGTTCAGGGATCATGGTCATTTACTTTCTTGCCTTATTTAAACTTGTATATTTTTCGGATAGTATCTATTGAGGGTGAGCATAGGATATTTCTTGGTCCCCATTCCATTCATATTTGAGGTGTTATTGGATATTTGGATATGTATATATTGAGCTAGACTATTATGCTATGTATTATGTAAGACTCCTTTAGTCCCAATTTTCTTTTATGTATTGAATGCTTGTTGTATGGATCAGGTGCAAGTCCTAAGCCCCTAATTACCCCCATAGCGTGAGTCTTACTTACCCGCCCCTTAGACTTTATTTTTTATATGATCCATGATAATCTCTTCCTTACAACATTCTCATAGAGTAAGTCCAAAGTCCCATTTCCTCTAAAATTCATGTGTTACTATCTTTAATTTATACTTCTACAACCAAGGATATGCTATGTATGCTTAAGAGGCTTGTTTGGGGTTCCTTCGCATTTTGCATTCATCATGTCATATCTAGGCCTAGGCTTGGGTCGTGACATATTTAGGGGCGAATAAAGTGGATACCCAAGAATTTTTGACAGTTTTATGGAGAAGTAGCAAGCATTGACATTACTGGAGTCCAAACGTGCAAAGTATATGGCTTATTAGTTGGATAGGCTAGCCCGATACTAGTGGCGGACTTCAGTGACACCACACCAACCGATGCTCTTCTTGTGTCTTAGGCAGAGTTTTTGAGGCATTCATGACTAGGCTTATTCCCAAGAGCCTCATTGATAGGCTTCATGATCAGTTTGAATGTCTGGAGTAGAGCCTGATGATGCTGACTGAATATGAGATGAGATATTAGGAGCTCTCCAGGTATGCAACTACTATTCTACAAATAGAGAAGGAGTGGATCCGCTATTTTATACGTGGCCTGAGACCACAACTGAGGATTGATAGACATTCCTTAGTGACTTCAGGCCAATCTTATCTAGATATAGTGGATTACACCCATTCTATTAACCAGTTCAGTCGTAAGGCCCAAAAGGCAGTGACAAACGTGCTCAACATTAGGGAGGTTTCAATGGATCACAATCAAGTTTCAAAAGACAAAGTGACAGACCATAGATGAGGTTTCAATAGGATTAGCCCAACTAACCATATCAAGTATGTTTGCAGGCTTCTGAGTATGGCCAATGGGGTCCAGATACTTCTAGTCAGGGCATTTCTTCCTATCTTCTCAGACGTAGATAGAGGGATAGTGATACTACTACATCAAGATAGGTTAGGTCATCTAGTTCTTTTAGTTAAAGTTCTAAGTCTTCTGGGTTGGGTCAGCGTGGCCAAGATACCATAGTTCTAGCTGCTCGGGGATGTTTTGATTGCGAGAAACTCGATCATTGGTACAGAGATTGTCTGGGGCATGGGGTAGTAGGTTAGAGGTAGAGGGAAAAACTGGGTCATAGAGTCGAACATTATGAGCCTCGTGATGATCAGCAAAGTATTTAGTAAGGTTTGGGGCCCCTATTAGAGCTTGTTGGGCCGATAGTAGAGGTGATGCTAAAGTGAGAGGCTATCAAGGCCATTTCTATGCAGCACCAGTATGGTCAGAGGTCAAGGCTTTAGATGAGGCTATGACAAGTACTATTACTGTGTGCTGGTAGTCTACTTCAGCATTACTTGATTCAAGTTCTACACTTTCATATGTATCTATTTATTTTGCCTCCAACTTAGTCGTCAATCCTTAGCTTCTTTTTTCTTGAGTCTATGTGTTGACTCTAGTGGGGGATTCATTAGTGGTGGATCAGGTATGCAGGTTATGTATGGTTTTTTCTCTGTAAGGGTTTGATACTCAGGCAGACTTGATATTTTTAGGTATGCTTGATTTAGACATTATTATGGGTATGTACTAGTTAGCCATACATCATGTTGTGTTAGACTATTATGTCAAGATTGTTACCTTGGCAATACCAGAGATGTCCCTAGTAATGTGGCAGGGATCTGTTAGTCGTGTGTCGACTAATATTATTTCGTATATTCAGGATCAGAGGTTGATATCTATCGGGTGTTCAGCCTATTTGGCATATGTTCGTGAAGTGAGAGTTGAGGCTCTCACTATGGGCTCAGTTCTAGTAGTCTATGAGATCTAATTTGCCTAGGTTGCCGCCTGAGCGAGATATCAACTTTGCTAAAGAGGTTGAGCCGTGCATGAAGCCCATATTTATTTTGCTGGATCAGATGGTTCCTGCAGAGCTTAAAGAGCTTAGTACTCAACTTTAGCGCCTGTTGGACTTGGGGTTTGTTCGACCAAGTGTTTCTAGCTCCCTTACGAGCCCCCATTTAAATCCATGAAAAAGACTGATGGGATTCTCTGATGTGTATTGATTATAGGTAGCCAAATAAGGTGATGGTGAAAAACCATTATCTCCTACCTCACATTCATGATTTTTTTAGTTAGTTACAAAGAGCAACAGTGTTTTTGAATATTGATCTGAAGTTGGGTCACCAGTAGTTGAGGATCTGGGCAGAGGATATTCTGAGTACTATATCTCGGACCCGTTATGGCCACTATGAGTTTCTAGTTATGCCTTTTGGTCTAACTAATGCCTCTACTGCATTATTGATTTGATGAACTGCGTGTTCCAACTATATTTGAATTATTTTGTCATAGTTTACATTGATCATATTCGGTTGAATTCACAGAGCCGAGAGCAGCATGCCTAGTATCTCCGCATTTTGCTACAGACACTCAGGTATCATAGGTTGTATGCTAAATTTTCTAAGTATGAGTTTTGTCTCGAATCTATGACTTTCCTGGGGCACGTAGTGTGTCCAAAGAGGGTATCATTGTGGACTTACCAAGATTGATGCAGTTCGTGGTTGGGCTAGGCCCACTTTTGTGACAGAGGTTAGGGTTTTTTTTGGACTAGTAAGGTATTGTAGAGGGTTTGTTAAGGGGTTCTCCATTATTGTTGCTCAACTGACTCGTTTGACTTGCCAAGATGTGTCGTTTGTTTATTCTTAGGAGTGTTACGCTAGCTTTCTGAGGCTGAAAGATTTGTTGACTATCACTTCTATCTTGACCCTAGCATACATATTGCAAAAAACCTTTGGCTTTGGACTTTCTGCTTTGATAGATCTCTCGTTCAATCCATAAACACGTGCAATCCCATCTCAAACTAAGACCACTCGACCGATCTCATCCACTTGAAAATTCGTGTAAAAGTTGGTAGTTCTACAGAAGGTTGACCAAAGAAGTCACAAACGCCGGGAGCCATAGAAAGTAAAGAAACAGGTGAAATAATCTTTTTTTTAGAATTGAGGGTGAGAGTTGTATAGTAGATTGTGATTCTTCCCATGTTTGTTTAGGTTGTTCTATAGAGAGGTACAATTATTTCTTATATTTCTCGACAGTTGAGGACTATGAGCGTAACTACCCCACTCATGATTTAGAGTTTGCGGCAGTATTATTTGCACTCAAAATTTGAAGGCATTACATATATGGCGATCATTGTGTGTGTGTATATATATATATAGATCATCAAATCTTAAGGTACATATGACTCAAAGGGACCTGAATTCTAAGCAGAGGCGATGGATTAAGCTACTAGCTGACTATGATCTATCTATTCTCTATCATCTAGGCAAGGAGAACGTGGTAAAAAATGCCTTAAATCATAACTTACTGAGTATAGGTATCCTAGCACAGGTATCCACAGAGGAGAGACCTTTAGCCTTGGAATCTATCCCTTAGCTAACTAGTTAGCCAGGTTAGATATTTCATACTCCACTTGGGTATTAGCCTCTATCAGGGTTCGATCTTCACTTGTTGATCAGATTCGTGCCAGACAGTTCGAGGGTAAGACACTAGTAGGCCTTAGAGACAAAGTTATTCAAGGTCTTGGTGATGAGGCCACAATTGACTCAAATAGGGTTCTCAGATTTGAGGACAGTGTTTGTGTTCCTCGATTAGGGGATTTGACATAGTTAATTTTTTATGAGGCTCATAACTTTAGGTACTGTATTAACCTAGGTACAAGGAAGATGTATTGAGATATAAGGCATCATTACATGTGAGATTGCATGAAGAGAGATATTATTGATTATATGTCATGTTGCCTCAACTGTCAACAGGTAAAGGATGAGGATCAGAGGCTTGGTGGGACACTCCAGAGACTACCCATTGTTGAGTGGAAGTAGAAGCAAGTGATTATAGACTTTATGGTAGGCTTGCCTCATACTTCTAGGGATTTTCATAGAATTTTGGCTATAGTGGACAGCTTGACTAAGTATACACATTTCCTCCCTGTACATTCTACCTTCAGTGCTAAGCGGTTGGCTCATTTTTAAATTTAGAAGATAGTCCGATTACATGGGACGCTAGTGTCTATTATATCTGATCGAGGCTCACAGTTCACCTCCAGCTTTTGGAAGGCTTTTCAGTGAAAGTTAGGAGTGTAGGTTGATTTATGTACAATATTCCATCCCTAAACTAATAGCCAATCTGAGCATGCTACTTAGGTTCTCAAAGATATGCTACAGGCTGGTGTGTAAGATCTTCATAGTCAGTGGGATTTGCAATTAGCTAAGTTTTGCTATAATAATAGTTATTAGACCAATATTTAGAGGGTCCCATTCGAGGCAGTGTATGGTAGGCAGTGTCATACTCCTAGTGAGTGGTTTGAGTCCACCAAGCCTAGTCTGTATAGCATAGATCTGTTAAGGGATGCTCCAGCCAGGGTTTGGGTTATTCAGGATAGGTTGTGGATGTCACTAACCCGACCTACGGCCTAGGAGTGCAATAGTGAATGGGAACCCGAGAGTTCCCAAACAAGCCTTATAGCATCAATATACACATCATCGATTCAGAAACGTATAATTGAAAAACAAGCAAATAGCTCTAAGGGGTGGGAAAGTATGACTCACACTATGGGGATGCCATAAGGATAGGGATTTGAATAGATTCACATAACACATAACACATAGGAAATAAGGGGCAGGTGAGTATGACTCATGCTATGAGGATAGAAAGGAACTTAGGACTTTCCACATTTCCACATCTTATCATAACATCAATAACATGATAGAGATATAACCAGTCTCCATAAGCAAATAGCATAGCACATAACAAGCCCGCGCATGGAGTTTACATGATGTCCAACAATGCCTCTAAGTCATAGAATAGGATGGGGTCCAAGACATGTCCCGAGCTCACTCTCAAAATAAAGACAAAAGTGGAAGAAACATGATAGATAGATAAAAAGTGGGTCTTGTCATTGGAGTAAAGGACTCACCACTAGCAAGTCTCACAACCCAAGCTAACCGTCAAGTGGTGGATAAAGATAGTCTTTTGTCCATACATGGTTAGATCATGTAGGTAAAATGGTAAGCGTTAGTACATTTGAATGTACTAAGTATGATGACATGCAAATGCTTATGAATATGTTAACCGACAACCAATGTTAGATAACAAGGGCACATATATAGAAAGAAGTGTATATAAGAAAGAATATTGTATCAACATTCCATGAAATCTATGATGCACGAATGTAATTATACTATTTACTTAGCGGGGTTTCTAATCATATTCATGCATACTTAGGCTTAAAGGCTAAACATACTTCATAATCATGCACACTTGGATTAAAAGCCAAATTATACTTCATGTCATACTTTCATGCATAAGAATAACTCATTCATACATTTACATAATGGTGTAAACACACCCATGGGACTCTTGAGCAAAATTATAGACATAACGTGATCAGATGTTATGTCATAACCATACTGGTCTTGAAAACATAGTCATAATCATAATTGGGTCTTGATCCATATCATATATTCATGAAATTCAATGTTTATGCATGCATATGGCATGAGAAATAAATGAATAACATGGGTATTAGGAGTTCATAGTTAAATCATCATAATATAATGAAATCATAGTAACTTCATGAAGGAATCATCAATCAAAGTATACTTGAAATTACCCTAGCATAGAATCAACATTTAAATGGACGTGCATATTCAAACCTTAAAAACATCAATGCAATTCAAAATAATAGGGATTAAATCACTTTTAAAACATCAATTAAATATATCCCATATCTCAATTTAATCAAATCAATACTAATTTAAAAGAACCATATTCAGAAAAAGCTTAAAATTCATAAATTAAGAAGAAATCCTTGGGGTCTTCATGATTGAAAGAAATCATGAATCAATCTCACATACCTTAGACACTAGAAGAATGAAGAAGAATTTGATTTGAGAAGAAGGCCCTCCTTGAATTCACTAGTTGAATCATCAATGACACACTTGAAAGGAGTTCTTAGAAGAGAGAAATTTCTAGAGTTTTAAGTGTAATGAATGAAATTGAGTAAAGCTGAAGGAGTATAGATATTTTTAGGGCTTTAGCATAATTTAGAAAGTCACAAACAGCAATTAAACATAACCAAAATTATGGAAAAGCCATTAATGAAGCGAGCACCAAAAAGTGCCCAAGGGTCTCACTGTAGGGCACCACGACCTGTATATGGGACCATGGACAGTACAAGGGTTCGTGAGAAGGGTCCTCTAACACTTAGAAAATTTTCAAACTAAGGACATTTCCACTGAAGGCTTCACGGTCCATACAAAGGTTCACTGATCGTACAATGCTCCATACAAATGACCCAAGTTCCGAGATGGTAATTTTATACTTAGTATCATATTTTGGGCAGAAGGCTTCATGAGACACCTCACCACCACTCGTGGTGGGCTGCATGACTTATACAGGGTCTACTGGTGGCTTCCTTAGCCATATTCTTGGCTTGAAGGCTGGGACACCTACCAAGAGCCCCTTCCACGACCAGTGGTGAGGACCATAGCTCGTGAGAGGTGCCATGAAAGGCCACCAAGTGTAAAACTCCTTTTTGAGCCACATAAGGTCATGATCAAGGCCATTATTCACCCAATGGATGCCCCCACAGCTTATGGACCTCTCCATAGATCGTGGGAGTGTCCATGGAGGGGCACTTTGGTCACAAACTCCAAAAATTCAATTTTTAAGCATAATTAAGGCCTCCCAAGGTCTGAGTCCTTACATCATCTCCCCCTTCTGAACATTCGTCCTCAAATGAACTAGAACATGTCTTAAAAGGCTTGACTTTAACTTGAAAGATTACAACATGGAAACACAATGCATAACTCATTCCTTGAAAATCATAATATCATCAAAACTCATGTCAAAACATCCTTTAAATCATTTTTGTGCACATGTATACACATCATGTCATGAAACTTAAGAGTGAAAGATTTAGAATAGGAAGAACCTAATACCTTAGGCTTGAGTAGATTGGAAAAGATATGGATATCGTCTTATCATATCTACCTCTGCCTCCCATGTAGCACTCTGCATATGTTGATTCCTCCAAAGCACTTTGACCGAAGGTACATCCTTGTTACGAAGCCATTTTACTAGCCTATCTAAAATTTCAATCGACATTCCTTCATAAGTCAAGTTCTCCTCAACCTCAATACTTTCAAAGGGCACAATTGAACTAGGATCACTAATCAGCATCCTCAACATTGACATATGGAAAACCGGATGAATAGAACTCATATCCAAAGGAAAATCCAATCTATAGGGCACCTTGCCAATCCGTTCGACTATCTCATAACAACCTACATACCAGGGGCTTAACTTGACCTTTTTGCCAAAATGCATCACATCCTTCATAGGTGGAATCATCACATACATCCAATCACCAATATGAAACTCAAGATCTCTCTTTCTAATATTCAAATATGACTTTTGGCAACTCTAAGGCGTCTTCAACCTTTCTCTAATCAACTTCACTTTCTCCATGGCCTCCAACCCAAATTTTGGTCAATCAATGCCATCTCACCAAACTCAAGCCATCCCACTAGGGATCTAAACCTTCTTCCATATAAAGCCTCAAACAATTCCATACGTACGGTAGAATGAAAATTATTATTGTAGGAAAACTCTATAAGTGATAGATGATCATCCCAATTACCCTTGAATTACAACATACAAGCCCACAACTTGTCTTCCAAAGTTTGAATTGTCATTCTGGCTTGTCCATTGGTTTTAGGATGGAAAACGGTGCTCAATTTCACCTTCGTGCCAATCCTTCTTTGAATCAAAAAGTGAGTAGTAAATTGAGTACCATGATCTGACATAATAGACAGAGGCACACCATGCAGTCTAACCAAATCTCAGATATACAACCTTGCATAATCTTTAGCATTGGAAGTAGTCTTAACTGGTAAGAAATGAGCGAATTTAGTCATCCTATCAACGATAACTCAAATAGAATCAAGTTTATTTTAGGTATGGGGTAAACCAACCACAAAGTCCATATTCACATCTCCCACTTCCAAGTAGGAATCTTAATATCTTGAGCTAAGCTGCCGGGCCTTTGATGTTCCACCTTCACTTAGTGGTAATTAGGACACTGAGATATAAACTTGGCTATGTCTTTCTTGATACCATGCCACCAATACACATCCCTCAAGTCCCAATACATTTTGGAAGATCCTGAATTTACAAAATAAAGAGAGTTATGGGCTTCGCTCATTATCACTTCAATAAGACCATCAACATTCGGAATACACAACTAATCTTGATACTGAAGCACACTATCTCCCCCTTGGGAGAAAACCTCAACCTACTTTGCTGTAACCAACTTCTTCAACTAAACTAAAGACGAATCCAGGTATTGTTTGTCTTGACATCAATGACCACAGAAAACTCAACCCTATTATGAAAATGTATGACACCATCATTAGAGTCAGCAATCTCGTCACGCCCAAAGTCCCATTAGGGCGGGCTAGCATTTATTGTCGATAAGGCTCGGGAGAACTAACTTATATCCATGTGCTTTCTATACATATCATAAGGGATTTCTATATTTGATATTCCTTTAAGAAAATAAACAGTGATAACTAGCTAAAAGGAGATGCATATGGCTAGGTCGTTGGGGCCACATTGTCTAAAGTATGAGACATGAACACACTTTAATTTACATAGTCTACAAAGCCTCTAGGTAAGAAAAAGTATCTGATAAGAGTCGAGATAGGCCCCACCTCGGCTAACTATACAACACAAAAATATAAGCTCTAGACACACAAAACTCCGAAGCAACTTGGAGCTTGGTAACAATAGTTGGATATCCTTTACTCCTACTAGGGAGATCTACTGACACCTGTACTTGCAGCATGAAATGAATGTCCCCCATAAGGGACATCAGTACAAGATAATGTACTAAATATTTAAGGCAAGAAACACTACTATGAAATACCAACTCAAATGAAACTATGCACTGGTGTAGGATAAGAGATCACCCTTAGTTATTCTGTAGGATCATGTACTTTATGTTCTTTTTATTACTTTACCTTTACTGTATAATCTGTGCACAATAAGTAATACAAATGACCAGCTGATCAGTGATAAATCTATATCGGGATTGGCCCTGGCTAGGCTTCTCCTTTAACACCTTGGGCTACCCCTCAGGTTACCACCCATCAATAAATAATATACTTTACCTTTCTATTACCTTTGAGATGATTCTTTTGGTGGTAATAATATTGGAGTTGTAGGACTATAGATGTAGCATGTGACATGTAGATAATCATACAAGATAAGATGACAATGAATAGACTACGTTACATAAATAATGAAATGCGTACGAGATAAAACAACTCGTGAACTTTATTTAGCAACAAGAACCCATGTAACTTGGTATCCACGTACATATGCAGATTTGAAAGTGACTATGATAGAGCATATGAATATGTGAAAGAGTGGAGACACGGTTAATAGTTTTGTCAGAGTTGGTAAGTGCCCTTATGTGCCAAGGAGGGATCTATGTTTCATGCCAAATAATATGAACTCAAGTAGCCTTACATACCTCGTTGTATGACCTTGCTATTACATCGAATAACCTTCCCTTCCTCCAAACATTTATCTAAAATATTGTAGGTGATAAAACTAGCATTAGCAGCCAATACTCATAAAAAAAAGAACAACATACGGGCAGCAAGCGTATAATTATAAACCCGAGTGTATTCTTTCAACCTTTCCACCCCTAATCATATTTTCTAATACACATTGTCATATACATATCATGTGCAGCCTGTTTTAGAACCATAACAGTCTTACAACAATCCAAAAAGCAAAACACATAATAATTCTACACAACATACAAATAAGTGGCATAACGTTACGTCCCTTCGCCACATTTTGACATCGATAATCCCGAACCTTTTTCAACTATACCCAAATTGTCCTCAACCCATCTTTACATAGAAATAGTCCTAAAGTAGTCTTATAATAGTACCAAAGCAGTCATGAAGGACGTGAGGCAAAAGCCTTCCATCCATCAACCCACAAGTTTGCACTAGGAGTACAATAGAGATATCCTATAAGAACTTGCTTTTGTGGACTATAAAAGTGGTGCAGCAGCTTAGTTACATCACTAACAAACCTTATTAAGAAAATAAGTCTTACTACATAATTCAGCCAACCAAGAAGTGAAAATCCTCTTGAATAACAAGAAAGTTCACAACAGTCTTTAGGACATATGTTGTCCAAAGTTTTTCAGCATATACCTAACCAACATAGTTTCTTGAACCTTACTAAACTCACAACTATAATCACTTACCCTTACCTTCAAGGTTGAGGGCCTCCTTAAGAACATTAAAAGCTTCTTTTGGTTGCTTTACAAAGTCAAGAAAGAAGAACAAAGAAGCTTTGTGAAAGCTAACATTTTCCAAGTCTAAGAATGAATTAAATTTGCTGCTTGTAACCCCTTTTAAAGGATTACTTTGGCTGACTTTCTTTTACCTTTTAAGCCTTATTTTATCAATTTGGAAAGGTACCATTTTGCCCCTTTCACTTGGGCCTTATTAGGTTGCAAACTAATGGGCCTTGGCTACCCAGGTTTCCCTTTTCTGTTAGTTAGTTCGGGCCTAAATTATTAAAGAAATCGTGATGTCTTTGGGCTCTTTTAATATCCTTCTTGGGATGAAAATATAGTCCATTTATGATGCTTAAACATGGGCTAAAGTTACACCCTTAACACAGACTTTATTCATAATTGGACTTGGACAAATTCGACGTCGCTCCTCGTCTCCGTTTAGCTAGCAATTTTAACTAAGCAAGTAAGTGACTCACCTGCTAGCTTCATAAGTCCTACAAGTACATCAATTCTCTCACTTTGTTTAGGATCTCCTAAATTTGACATAAAACTTATTTACACTCAACCCTCTTCAGCGTTAGACATACATATTGTCCTCTAATTTGAGATTCAAACACTTTTAAAAATGGGCTCTAATTTGACCAAACCATATCATGTTTCATTTGCATAATACTAGTATTGTAAGATGTGGAGTGTTACATATCTAATACCCAACCTAGCCAAGCGATAAACATCTCTTACCAATTCTTTCTTTACCTCATCACATGGGCTACACTACCTGTAGGTAGCCCATTAAGCGCATTAGCTATAACATTAGCCTTGTGGGGATGATATTAAACTCTCATATTATAACCTTTAAGAAGTTTCAACCACCTTCTTTGCCTCAAGCTAAGATCTCTTTGGGTGAACATATATTACAAACGCTTGCGATTGGTGAACACATCAAGAAGAACCCTATATAAATAATGTCTCCAAATTTTCAAAGCAAACACACGGCGCAAACTCAAGATCATGAGTGATAATTTTGTTCATGCACCTTCAGTTACCTCGCTACATAAGCTATCATCTTACAATATTACATGAGCACACAACCCAACCCAATTCGAGAGTCATCACAATGCACCACAAACCTATTAAGCCATCCAGTAAAGTCAAAATAGAAGCCGATGTAAGTTGATGCTTCAAAGTCTGAAAACTCTTCCCACACTCATCCAACCATATATAATTGGCCTTATTTTTAGCCAACTTAGTCAATGGAGATGCAATTGATGAGAAACCATCAACACGCCTTCGATAATAACCAACCAACCCAAGAAAACATTGAATATTAGAAGGAGTCTATAGTCTAGGCCAATTTTTCACGGCCCCAATCATTTTAAGGTCAACCTTAATGCCATCATCGGATACCACATGACCAAGAAAAGCTAGTTCACTTAACCAAAACTCACATTTACTGAACTTGGCAAGCAATTGCTTCTCCCTCATAGTTTGAAGAACCAACCTCAAGTGATCTATGTGCTCCCTCTCACTTTGAGAATAAATAAGAATATCATCGATGAAGACAACTACAAAACTATCAAGAAATGGCTTGAAGACTCAATTCATAAGATCCATAAGCACTGTCTGAGTATTAGTCAAACCAAACAACATCACCACAAAATTCAAAATACCCATATCTAGTTTGGAAAGCAGTTTTGAGAATATGACACTCCCTCACGTTCAAATAATGATAACTGAAATGGAGGTCAACATTAAAAAATGGGTTCATGAAGTTGATCAAACAAGTCATCGATCCTTCGCAGCGGATACTTATTCTTGATGGTCACTTTATTCAATTGTCTATAGTCAGTGCACATCTGAAGTAACCTATCTTTCTTTCTCATGAACAACACAAGAACACCCCAGGGTGATATACTTGGCCTAATAAAACCTTTCTCTAATAGATCCTTCAGCTAATCATTTAACTCATTTAATTAAGTGGGTGCCACCTGATAAGAAGGAATGGAGATAGGCTAAGTATCCGCAAGGAGATCTATTGCGAAAGTATACTTCCCTTTCGGGAGGAATACCGGGAAAATCTTTGGGAGAAACATCCAGAAACTCATTAACCACTAGAACAGATTCTAGAGTAGGTGACTCAGACTCCATATCTCTAACCCTCACTATATGATAGATGCACCCTTTAGCAATCATTTTTTGGGCTTTGAGATAGGAAATAAGTTGACCTTTAAAAGTAGAGTCACTACCCTCCCATTTAAGAATAGGCTCATGAGGAACTGAAACTTGACCTTGCAGGTTCTACAGTCAATAGAGGCATAAGAAGCATGTAACCAATCTATCCCAAGAATAATATCAAAATCAAACATCTCAAGTTCCACAAGATCACATGAAAGGAATTTATGCAAGACAAAGACAGGACAGTTCCGATAGACCCTTTGGGCAACAATAGACTCACCCACAGGAGTATAAACTAAAAGGGCTCCTTTAAGATTTCAGGACACAATCCAAAATTAACATCTAAAAGAGGAGTCACAAAAGATAAATTTGCACCTAGATCAAGCAAAGCATAAGAATTAAAATCAAAACACTTTCAACATACCAGTCACTAAATCTAAAGTCTCCTCTACTTTTGTCAAGCACGCAAGGCATAAAACCTGTTGTTTTTGGGTGCACCACCTTGTGAAACTATTTGTTGGGTTTGGTCACCCTGAGCCATATGGCCCTGACCCTTCTTGGGAATTTTAGGATAGTTAGCAATCCTGCAGACAATATCACCACACTCATCGCAAGCACCTGAACCCTTTAGACATACACTTGAGTGACTCCTTCCACACTTTCCACATCGAGGATATGTTGGCCTACCTCCAATAGGTGCCTCGGGATGAGGTACTCTATGATAGGCAACCCTTGTATTGGAACCTTGGCCTTGCTAAAAGCAACCATTTCCACCATCACTCCTAGAGTTGGAGAATCTACTATCATAATGGCTCTCTTGGAATCATTCAACGTCCTCTCCTTAAGCTTCTCCCCTTCAATCTCTTCAGCATAAGTCATTAGCCTAGAATGTCCATATACTGAATAAGTATAGTTGTACGACATTCCTTCATAAACAAATCAAAGATCTCAGAAATAAACTTTTGCAATCTTGTACGAGGATCAACTGCTAGCATAGGAGAATACTTTTTTAGCTTTATAAATTTGAGGGAATATTCCCTCACACTCATATCAACCTTCTTAAAGTTGATAAATTCTATCATGTTGGCGTCTGTAAGCTCATGAAGAAAGAAATAGTCAAGAAAGATAAACTTAAACTCTTCCCAACCAACCCCATCATTATCAACCCTCTCCATCTACCATTGGTTGTACAACACTTAAGCCACATCCTTTAATTAGAGGAAGCTAATTCAACTTTCTCTTCTGAAGTCACCCCTATTATAGACAACACCTTAGAGAGTTCATCGATGAAGTCTTGGGCATTCTCATTAGCTTTTGACGCATAAATTTCTGGAGGATTAGACTAGGCAAAATCTCTTACTCTAGCAGCTGGAGTGGGGGCATGAGGAAGAGGATTGGCCTGCCTGGCAAGGTTGGTCACAACTTGGGAAAGCATGGCAAAGGCATTCCAAAATTCATCCTGAGTAGCTATCTCCCCCATAGGCTCTTGAGGGACTTGGTCCTTATTAATCTAGGCTTGCCTTGGTAGAGAGACTCTTCTTGGAGGCATCAATGACATCATCAAAGTTATAAAGTCTTAATACATGGTCTATCACATGATATTAGACACAAAGAAGAGAGGAAATTCCTAAAATGTCATCACAACCTCCTACTCATAGGTATGGTACACTTCACACCCATGAATAAGACGCGGCATTTTGGACTCCAAGGATCATTTTAAAACCACAGGGCTCTGATACCAAGCTTATCATGACCTAGGCCTAGGGCCTAAAAGTGATATAGTGAATGCGAACTTGAGAGTCCCCAAACAAGTCTCATAGTATCCATATACATGTCATCGATTCAGAAGTGTATAATTTAACAAAAGCACATAGTTCTAAGGGGTAGGTAAGTACTGCTCATGTTATGAGGATTCCGTAGGGAGAGGGATTTGCATGGATTCACATAACACATAGAAACTAAGGGGTCGGATGTAAAACTCACGTAATGGGGATAGAAGGGACTTAGGACTTACTACATTTCCACATCTTATCATGAACATATTATCATAAAATTAACAACATCAGATAGATTCATCATAGTCTCCATAAGGAAATAACATAACATATAACCAGCCCATGCATGGAGTTCACATGTTGTCCAATAATGCCTCTATGTTATAGAATAGGACGGGGGCCAAGACATGTTCCGGGCTCACCCTCAAAGTAAAGACATAAGTGGACATAACTCGATAGGGAAGTTGGATCTTGTCATTGGATTAAAAGACTCACCAGTAACAAGTCTCACAACCCAAGGTAACCATTAAGAGGTAGATAAAGATAGTCTTTGGTCCCTACATGATTAGATCATACAGGGAAAATGATATGTATTAGTGCATTTGAATATACTAAGTATACGAGCATGCAAATGCTTATGAACATGTTAACCTGCAACCAATGTTAGATGACAAAGACACATTTATAGAAAGGAGTGTGTATAAGAAAGAATATTAGATCGATATTCGATAAAATCCATGATACATGAATGTCAATATACTTTGTACATAGTGGGGTTGTGACCTTAATTGACATAAGACCAAGTAAGCTATAACTTGGAACTCTGTTGTCTTCCCTATAATGGATAAAGAGGTGTCTTATTTGCCAAAGGTAGATCCTTGTCATAATCATTCAATAAAAGGGCATAAACATGAACTATGCGATGCACATAGTTATGAGAAAGGAGACTTTATCTAAGGACCCCTTAGGTCGACCCCCCACCTATAATCCCATTCGGTGCTAAGTTAGTAACCCACGAGAATACATACATACATATATATATATATATATATATATATATATATATATATATATATATATACAAGTCTTTTCAAATCATATTCATGTATACGTAGGCTTAAAGGCCAAACATACTTCATAATCATGTACACTTGGGCTAAAAAGCCAAATCCTACTTCCTGTCATTCTTTCATGCATAGGAATAGTTGATTGATACATCTACATAATGATGCAGACACACCCATGGGGCTCTTGAGCCAAATCATAGACATAATGTGATCAAATATCCTGTCATAATCATACTTATCTTGAAAATATAGTCATAATCATAATTGAGTCTTGACTCACATTATAAATCCCATGAAAATCAATGTTCATGCATACATATACATGAGAAATGAATGAATAGCATGGATACTAGGAATTCATAGTTAAATCATCATAATATAATTAAATCATAGTAAATTCATGAAAAAATTGATGTGTTGTGAATATACAACATTGTTGATGCTTAAAACTAGAATTTTGTGTATTCTCAAAGAATTGTTGTAGGTTTGACGTGTTTTTATGTTTGTTTTTCAAGATTATAGGATTTGGCAAGATCTTGGGCTAAGTGTGAAATTGCTACAATTTTTGCTAATGTACGAAGCCCTTTACGGGCAATGGAAGTTTCCACGAGCTGTAGAGTTGTGTCGTAGTGAAGATCCATACCCTGAGGATCAGAGTGATTTTCTTAATAGTTGAAACCCCATACAAGCCGTAACACTGAGTATGTCTCCTAGAAAGGTGTCATGAAGTTATTCCCAGATTTGAAGATTGAAGTTTTTCAAGCCCAATATGGGCCGTAGAACTTAGTACGGCTAATAACCTTGCTCGTATTGTTGTATTGCCTGCCGAATCTAGTTTTTCCATTTTTCTTTGGATTGTATTTTAGTTATTATAAATAGGTTTTTTAGGTTAGTTTCAGTAGAAAACGAAGGAGAAAGACTAGAAACCTTGAGAGAAGTGCATGAAAACACTTAGAACACTATTTTGTGATTTTAATTCATAATTTGTAATTTCTTGTGAAGAGTTGGGATTTCTTGTTCTTATATCATCCTTGTAAGTGCTCAATTATGTTATTCCATATCATGGTTCTTACATTTACAATGATTATGCATAGCTAAATTCACAACTAGGGTTGTGGGAACCATGAAGAAATAACAAGGTAAAATCAGATAATTCGTAATTCTTGTAAAGTATGCATGCAAGTATTAATTAATTTTGTTCGTTTTGATTGCTTTTTAATGATGGCCAATATTAGAACTTGCCTAGTTATTACTGACTGGATTAAAGTAGTAATGAATGGGAAAAGATATTAAATAATAGGATTCGATCGATTTCTTCTCATCTAATCAACCAAACTGGATCAAGGGGACCTTTTATTAGGATATTAGATAAGGGTTGGTAATGTTACACAGCAAGGATGGATGACATCACATAGTGAAATTTACCTCACTTGGATCAAAGGGATTGGTAAACTTAACTTACAATTCTGCATGCAACACAATTACAAAGATTACGATTATCTAGTAATACCAAGTTAGGGAATTTTGGGAACACAATACCCTAGTTACTCTTCTCACTAGTTTCACAACACTAATTCTAGTTTAGTTTTACTTTTTCCAAATTATACAAACCCCCACCCTTTCGGGAGATAAGTAGGTTAATTAACTCGAACTGCTTGAAATTATATCGAATCTGAGGTTGACGTCTAGCCTCTCTTTTCTGTGGAAGTTGAGCTCGTCGGATCTGCTGCTCATGACCTGAATGATCCTTAATCCTACCCCTTCTTATTGCTATTTGTGATATCGAGTGCTTAAGTAAAATCAGCAGTCTAGCAGGTCCCTGAAAGCTGGCCCTTATAGTCTAGTCTATTCAAACCTCTACTAGGGCTAATGCTAGCCGCCTTGGATAAGTGGAAAAATGCTCAAACAATCCTTTCATTTCTCTTTGAAGGCCTTTGTCCTACTTATAGTATCAGTCCTCCAGCCTATACTTGTGTTTTTATTAACCAAGAACACATGCACTTTGTTGGCACTAAAAATAAAAGGTAATTTAGTCCTAGTGCAACTGAAGGTGCGCAGATTCTGAGTCTACCATATTTCCTATGGGATTCGATCCTAAACTTGGTTAGGTTATATATATTGACAATGACCGCTTAACCTTCAAAAAGGAGGTGTAGCTCGGGCGGCATCAAAAATCACCAATTAAAGTATACTTAAAATTACCCATGCATAGAATCAACATTTAAAGGGATATGCATATTCAAACCTTCATAACATCAATGCAATTAAACATTATAGGGCTTAAACAACTTTTAAAACATCAATGAAATACATCACATATCTCCATTTAATCAAATCAAGTAAGAACATCACATACTCATATTCAAAGTAATCTTGAAATTCATAAATTAAGAAGTAAGAAATCCTTGGGATTTTCATGATTGAAAGGAATCATGAATCAAACCCACATACCTTAGATAACTAGAAGAATTAAGAACAATTTGATTTGAGAAGAAGGCCCTCCTTGACTTCCCAAGTTGAATCTTAAATGACACACTTGAAAGGAGTTCTTAGAATAGAGAAATTTCCAGAGTTATAAGTGTAATGTATGAAATTTAACAAAGATGAAGAACTGTGGGTCTTTTAAGCGGTTTAGGATAACTTAGAAAGTAACAAATGACCCGTAAAATAATCAAAATCAGGAGAAAATGATTAATGAAGCGAGCACCAAAAAGTACCCAGAGGTCACTTGGCAGGGCACCATTGCCTGTACAAGGGACCATGGACCATACAAGGGCTATGGTAAGGGTCCTCTGACACTTGAAAGGAATTTCAGACTAAGGATGTTTCCGTTAAAGGCTTCACGGTCCATACAAAGGTTCACTAATCATAGAACGGTCCATACATGACCCTAGTTCCTAGACGGTAATTGATGTCACCCAAGGTACACCTCCTTTTTGAAGGTTTAAGTGGTCATTGTCAGGATATATAACCTAGCCAAGGTTAGGGTCTAATCCCACTGGGAATATGGTCAAACTCGTAGTAATTGCAAGCACGTCCAATAAATTAACCTAGTTATCTCTCCCAAAAGAGGGAGTTGTAATTGCAAGAAAATAAACCTAATCTAGAACATATGTTGTGAAACCAGTGAGAGAAGTAACTAGGATATTGTGCTCCCCATGAATTCCTCACTTGGTATTACAAGATAATCTCAATCTTTTCTAGTGTGCAGCATGCAAAATGGTAAGTTAAGTTTACCAAACCCTTTGATCCAGTCGAGAGGTAAATTTCACTATGTGATTTGATCCATCTCAGTAATGTGACATGATTAATCCTTACCTATTGTTCTAATGCAACCTTCCCTTAATCCATTAAAGGCTTCTTCAAGAACTTCACAAAAGCTAAAGTATGTGGTGTTGAACCTTTGGTCCTTCCACCCATGGTGCCTAAACCCTATTTCAATCAATATTGCATGACTTAAAGTTCATTTTACATGTGGGTCTTGTATATTGAGAAATTTACTGCATAGTGATTTCATAATGAATTGAAGGTTCAAAGCATGAGATATGATATGTATGATGTTTTAATGATGAAATGAGCCATGGACATGATACATATATATGTTTTATATAATGTGTTGTATTAGACCATGTCCAGTCTGGGGGGTATAAGTGCTCGGACGACCATATGAGGGGTTAGTACCTTGCCACAAGGGTGTCCAGGTGTGAACGGCATCAACCATGTGAAGGGTGTAGTACCTTGCCACTAGCGTGTCTGGGTGTGAACAGCATCAACTATGTGAGGTGTGTAGTACATCGCCACCCGGGTATCCGGGTGTGAACTACATCTCCCATCCAAAGTTGGGATTCTAGATTAGTCTCTTCTACACATATAATATCTTACATAAGCATGATCTACCCTAGCATGTTTTCCTTATGCATCGATCAATATATGTCATATTGCTATATTATGCCTATTGGATAATGTATGCATTTTGGATATGGAACTTGTATATTGTTAAGTATTGCATCCCACATACTTAGTACATTCAAACGTACTAACACATACTCTTGCCTACATTATATCATCATTTAGGAATCGGTGCCCGAGTTGATCATCCTCTTTCTCTACATGGCTAGATGGTGTTATTCCAAGTTTGTTGGTGAGTCCTCCATTTTGGGGACTTTGGTTTATGTCCTTCCCTATTATCTATGTTTTGAGATACTATCTTATGCTATGTTTGACTACGAGGGTGAGCATGGTTAGCTTGTCTTGGGCTTCGCAATATCTATGTATTAGAGGTGCTTGTTTGACATGTGTATTTATGTATGAGCGTTGACTCTTGACTCTTGATAATGACGTATGTGCAAGTTTTCCCTTAGTCCCATTGCCCCATTCTTTATCTCTATGTCTTTGTATGCTTCCGTGACCAAGGATGTGTAGTGATAAGTTAAGAGGCTTGTTTGGGGTCCCTTCAGGTTCCCCATTCGCCGTGTCACAACTAGCCCCTAGGCTTGGGTCGTGACATGATACCTTCACATCCACCCAATCACTAATAGTAGACTCATGATCCCTCTTCCCAATATCTAAGTAAAACCCTTGGATGACTTTGAACCATCCTCAACTTTTCCCTAACTAAACCCACTCTGTCCATAGCCTCCGACACTTAACCCGAGCCTATAAAAGTCATCTCGTCTAACTCAAACCATCCCACCAAAGACCTACACCTTCTACCACACAAAGCCACAAATGATTTCATACTAATGCTAGCATGAAAGCTATAGTCATAAGCAAGATCAAAAAATGGTAGTTGATCACCCCAAATTAACCTTGAATTCCAACACGCAAGACCTCGTCATGTCCTCCCAAGTTTGAATTGTCCTCAACATTGAAAGTAGTCTCAATCGATAAGAAGAGAACTGACTTAGTCCTCCAGTCAATAATGCCCCAAATTAAATCAAATTGCTTTCGGGTCTGAGGTAAACCAACCACAAAATCCATGTTTGCCTCTTCCCACTTTCAAGTAAAAATTTCAATATCTTGAGTCAAACCACTGGGTCTTTGGTGTTCTACCTTCACTTGTTGACAATTTTGTCATTCGAATACAAACTTGGCTATATACTCTTCATACCATGCGACCAATACTCTTTTCTCAAATCGTAGTATCTCTTAGTAGATCTCGGGTAAATAGAATACTGAGAGTTATGGGCTTTACTCATGATCATATCCTTAAGATCATTAATGTCCAAAACATATAATCGATCTTGGTACTGAATTACACCATCTCCCCCTTGGGAGAACATCTCTATCTTATTTCCAGCAACCAACCTCTTCAACACAACCAATGATGGATTTTGATCTTGCCTAGCCCTTACATAAAAAGCCACCAGGGATTCAGCCCCATTTTGAACATGAATACCTCCAATATTAGATCCAGCCAACCTAACACCCAATCTAGCCCAACGATAAAAACCTTTTGCCAACTCCTTCTACCCTTCAGTCCCATAAGCTACACTTCCCACAGATAGTCCACTAAGAGCATCGGCTACAATATTTGCCTTGTCGGGATGATATCATACACTCTTGTCATAGCCCTTTAGGAGTTCCAACCTTCTCATTTGCCTCAAGATAAGGTCCCTTTAAACAAATACATATTGCAAACTCTTGTGATCGGTGAAAACGTGCACTTATACCCCATACAAATAGTGTCTAAAAATTTTCAAGGCAAATACCACTACTGCTAACTCAAGATCATGAGTCATGTACTTACGCTCATACACCTCCAATTGTACCGATGCATAAGTTATCTCTTTACCATATTGCATAAGTCATATCCCAACCCAAACCAAGCAGCCTCACAACACACCACCAACCCATCTAAGCCATCCGATAAAGTCAAAACAAGAGCCAATGTAAACCGATCTTTCAATGCCTGGAAAATTCTCTCCACACCTATCCGACCATACACACTTGGCCTTCCTTTGAGTTAACATGGTCAATGAAGATGCAATAGATGGAAACCCTTCAAGAAACCTCCAATAATAATTAGCCAACCCAAGAAAATTGCGAGTATCTAAAAGAGCAAACTTGCTAAACAATGCACACACCAACTCCCGTCTAACTTCATCTATAAGATCCGCTACAATATCCTCCTTTTCTGAATTGAATTAGGAGCCCAAAGTAACTCTTCTTATCCTATAGGGAGAGATGGGGACAGAAAATCTTAAGACACGCCCCATGGCACAACATGAGTCATGAAAAGTGAAAAGTTTCCTAAAATGCGTTATAGCTTCCTACCCATAGATGTGGTGCACTTCACACCCATGAATAAGACTCTACTTGACGTGGCAGGTTAGACTCCGAGGAACATTTCTAAACCTATTGCTCCGATATCATCTCTGTCATGATCTGAACCTAGGGTCTAGGAGTGACATGGCTAATGGAAACCCGAGAGTCCCCAAACAAGCCTCAAAGTACCCAAAATTCACATCATTGGTTCAAAAGTGTATTCAAAAAGTAAACATATAGTTCTAAGGGACGAGAAAGTAGGACTCATGCTTTGAGGATATCATAGGTAAAGGGATTAACATGGATTCACATAACACATAGCATATAAAGGCTAAGGGGTGGGTAAGTATGACTCATTCTATGGGGGCAATTTAGGACTTAGGATATTCCATATTTCCATATCAACCGTACATAAATATCATAATCCTCGTAAAAATCCATATATTCATATCCAAAAGATATCCATAACCACAAGCTCCAAGTATAACACATAACACATAGATTCAAATAAGAATTTACAAGATGTGCAACAATGCCGCTAGTCATAAGATAGGATGAGGGCTAAGACAGGTTTCGGGCTCACCCTCAAAGTTTAGATTACATACAAAAGCAACTTATAGTAGAGGAATGGTGGCTTGTTCTTGGAATATAGAATCACCACAACAAACGTCTCAAAATCCTATCTAGCGATCAAACAGTGGATGAAAGTAATCTTATCATGACCCAAGCCTGGGGCCTAGATTTGACAAGGCGAATGAGAAGTCCAAAGACAATCCAAACAAGCCTCTTAATCGTAACATGCACATATCCTTGGTTGCGGAAGGAAATCAAAAATAACAAGAGTTAAGTAAAAGTGGAAAATGGGTCTATAGGGAACATTCATCATCAACATAGTAATCATAAGATAAGTCAAGCTTGAAAGTATATACAAAATTAACATCCAACAATGCCTCTATTATAAATTTGGAGCGGGGGCCAAGACACTCCCCGGGATCACCTTCAGAATAGTGAGTATTCAACATGGAGAAAGAGTCTCAACATAGCATGAAATAAGTAGAT
Organism: Solanum ossicruentum; assembly: GCA_025774065.1. Classification (NCBI taxonomy): domain Eukaryota; kingdom Viridiplantae; phylum Streptophyta; class Magnoliopsida; order Solanales; family Solanaceae; genus Solanum; species Solanum ossicruentum. The sequence goes on along the minus strand of JAOTQR010096256.1, from coordinate 28,829 downwards.
ATTATCCTTGGAATTGAGGACTCACCAAAGCTTGCTTCAATGGACGGAACTAGCCACGTGGAGGAGGATGATGATCAAAAGGTGCTCTAGTCCCAACATGGTAACATCATGTAGGCATAGAGTATGTGTTTGTACATTTAAATGTATCAAGTATGTGGAATGCAATACAATAAGACATAAGCCAATATAGTCAAATGCATAATCGTAGGCAATAAATAAGTATAGTCTCAATATGTATGCATTTAATGCTTGAAGTAAAACATGCTTGTAAATAGTTCAATTTGTATAGAACATAAGACATGTGTTGGAAGAAACCCTAACCGATATAGACCGAGCGACTACCACTTGGAATCTGAGGCATGACACCTCCTCGACAAGGTGACTGAGGAATGGCACCCCCTCGACAAAGTGATCGAGGCATGGCACCCCCTCGACATGGTGTACGAGGCATGTCACCCCCTCGACAAGGTGTCTAAGGCTTGAAACCCCTTCGATAAGGTGACCGAGGTTTGACGCCCCCTCGACAAGGTGACCAAGGCTTCACAACCCCTCGACAAGGTGTGGTCTACTCACCAAGGTAAACCAAGCCTGATAAGATGATAACGTGAGATAACTTGTGTAACTTGTAAAATCATAGATATCATCATAAATTCAATACATACTTATAATCCCTTAATCTTCATAAAGTCACATCACTCATAAACCATGTAGTAGTTCATCAACAACTTGAGAATGCTTGTCAAAACATATTATCAAACACTTGGTGGGTATGTAATGTTAGTTCAAAATCATGTAATTCAAGAGTTAAGTAATATGACAAAACACAATGTAAATCAACCTACCAACACACAGTTAAAACCTCATGTAAGATACCTTAAAATCTATCATCAAATCTTATAATAGATCATAGTTTCGTAGCCAAATCATGCATAGTCTCAATAGGAAAAACTCATTCATAGTACAAGCTTGAAATAGATAGTCATGTATAATAAATCAACATTTCATAAAACCCCAAAATAATTTATACTTATAATCCATAATAGAAGATACACACACATAATATAACTTGAAAACATGCAATTTTCATGAAAAAAGAGATTGGGCTCCCTGGGTGAGAGGACCCAATGGATGAAACCCACATACCTTAAACTTGGGTTTTCTTGATGTATACTTGAAGCTTGAATGGAGTTCTTGAGATCCGAAATTAAGCTTGGGACACTTGAATTTGGATGAAATATTTGGTTAAGTCTTGGAGAGAGTTTTGAGAGTGTCTTGAGTAATATAGAATTGAAAAATGGATAAATATAGGTGTTTTTATGAAAAAATGGGCATGGGGACAATACCCCAATGCCTTAGGCCAAAATAGGAAAAAAATAAGGGAGTCCCAACACTGCTCTGTGATAGGTCCACATCATGGAGCCATCACGGACAGCTTCTGTCTTCATAAACTTTGCAAAAATCAATTTTCGCTACAGGTCTTCTAAAATTGTGGTTATACCTATTTCCCACTCAATTTTGCCCCTGATAACGAATATGAAGTTGAATTTTCGATATCGTGTATAGATTTTGAGATATATAGGAATTACGATTATGGGCATTTTCCAAGCATATTTTTGGGGCATTTCAATATCTCCCCCTTGCAAACATTTGTCCCCGAATGTCAAAGAAACGAGTATAAGAGAAGTAATCATGAAGATTTCAACCTGACATGAATGCAACATTATATTTAAAACATCATTTCAAAAATCATGACATGAATGTCAAAATCACCATAAATTTGTTACCATGAACATGAATGCATGCAAAAATGTCATGAGGGCTGAAACTTAAGACTTGAAATCATAGGAAGGGCTTAGTTTGCTAGATTAAGCTTGAACAGAATGAAATAGGTACGAATATCTCTTTTCATGTCTGCTCTAGTTTCCCAAGTAACTTTTTTGATTTGTCGATTCCTCCAAAGAACTTTGACAGATGTTACATCTTTGTTCTTTAACCTTTCCACTTGTCCATCCAATATCTCTATTGGGACTCCCTCCCCCTATAGGTCAACTCATCCTTCACAAACCCCACAATCTCAAAGAGTTCTATAGCACTTGGGTCACCAATGCATCTCCTCAACATAGATACACGAAAGACCAGACGAACCATATCCATTTCCCTGGGCAATTCCAATCCATAAGTAACTTTACCAATTCTCCTCAACACTCTATAAGGACCCACAAATCATAGGCTCAATTCCTTTTCTTGCCAAATCAAGTCACACACTTCATGGGTGGGAGTTTCAAGTGAACCCAATCATCAACACAAGCACACATAGCCTACTTTAGTACCCAAGGACACCATCTTCCCCTTGGAGAAAACCTGAACTTCACCATCTTCCACCAAAGTATTCAACTCTAGCAATGCGGGGTTAAAGTCTTGCTTTGACTTGACCTTATCAACAAAAGAAACCATCAAAAGCTACCACATTACCACTCTCAACTCCATACAGCCTCATTCCCAACATAGCCAACCGGTGTACTTCTCTAACCACCTTTTTGTTACCCAAGATTCACACTTATCATATTTAACAAACAACCCCTCATCTCCCAAGATAGCAACATCACCCTTAAATGACTCATAAGCTCTTATTCATTCTGAAAATAAATCAATATACCATCCACAAACTACCACACACATATCAAGGTAGCGTCTAAAGACCCTATTTATGAGATCCACAAACATAGCCGGGCATTGGTCAAGAAAAAGACATTATCACAAATTCAAAATATCAGAAAGGACATTAAGAAATCCATTAACTACCGGAACCGACTAAATAGGAAAGATTTTAGACTCAACACCCTAAGCCTTACAAGAGGGTAAACACAACTCCTAGAGATAAATTTGGCCCTTAAGATAAGAAATGAATCCACCGTGGACCACAATATCACAACTCTCCCACTCAAAGACGATTTCATTAGGGAATTGGAATTTAACCCTACAGATTTTAAAATCAATGAAACATGGTATGCATGTAAAGAAACTACCCCAAGAACAAAGACAAATCCACCATGCCACGTTCAACAAAACCACAAGACAACACTTTAAGCAATAATGACATGGGGCATCCCCTATAAACTTTTCTAGCAACAATAGACTCATCAATGGAGGTACACATCAAAAAGGTTCACATAAGAATTCGGGACACAAACATGAAGCCTATAAGCAACAAAAGGAATAAAGAAAGAAATAGTAGCACCCAGACTTATCAAAACATCCACCTCAAAATAAAAATCTTTAACTTACTAGTAGTGACACTGGGCACCTTATCCCCTCGTTGTTGTCATGAGTCGGACCTAGGGCCTAGATATGACACAACAATTGGGAACCCGAAGGGACCCCAAACAAGCCTCTTAGTATATCATTACACATCCTGGGTTGCAGAAGCAATAAAAAAATGGTAAGAATAGTAAAAAAGGAAATACGGGGCTAAGGAACATCCTGGATACCACAGAAACATAACAAGCTAATAGTATAGCATTAACATGTCATAAGGTTCCAATAATACCTCTAATACATAGATAGGAGCAGGGGCCAAGACAATCTTCGAGATCACCCTTATAAGGATAAGTTTCCAATATAAGAAGAGTCAATACATAGCATAAATCAAGAAAAGTATGTCCTCGGAGTTGAGGACTCACCAACTTGCTTTGAGAGAAATCGTAATAGCCATGTGGAGGAGGATGATGATCAAGTGGGGCTCCGGTTTCTACATGGTAACATCATGTAGGCATAGAGTATGTGTTAGTATGTTTGAATATACTAAATATGTAGGATGCAAGGCAACAAAATATAGGCAATACAGGCAAAATGCAACATCATAAGCAATGGATAGCAGAATAGCAATATGAAATGTATGAATGATGTTTGAAGTAAATCATGTTTATATAGAACATATTACATATGTAAGAAGAGATCAAAAATATGATGGATTGTCACACCCTACTATCACCCCTCGATTGATTGGTGGTTATATCATCCTACCACCCATGGTGATTGAGGTATAAACCCCTTAATTAATTGGTGGTTGTATCATCCTACCATCCATCGTGATTGAGGTATCAACCCCTCAATTGGTTTGTGCTTGTAACACCCTACCGCCAATGGTGATTGAGGTATCAATCCCTCAATTGGTTGGTGGTTGTATCACCCTACCACCCATGGTGATTGAGGTATCAACCCCTTAGTTATTTGGTGATTGTATCACCCTACCACCCATGGTGGTAGATGGTCAACTTGCAATACTATAAGTACTTTTCATGGAAATGACTCTTCTAAACATTCCTTTCATCATCATAAAGTCATTCAAGTCACAGGTCATACAATAGATCATCAATAGCTCAAGAATCCAAAATTGGACGTTTTATCAAACATTTGGAAGGTGTGTAATGCTAGTGTAAAACCATGCAATTCAAGAGTGAAAGCAAGAAAACTTGAAGTAAATCAATCCACCAACACTTGGTAATACCCTCATACGATATACATTAAAACCCTTCATCAAATCTCAAGTTAGACCATAGATTCATACCTCAAAACATGCTTAAACAGTCACATATGAAACTCTAACATAGTTCATAGTCAAATTCAAAGTAAGCAAAATCCATAAGTCAATCAACTTAGAAACATGAAATTTATGTAAAAAGGAAGCTTGGGAACCATGGGTGAAAGGACCCAATGCTTGAAACACACATACCTTGACCTTGGACATTTTCTTGAAGAAGACTTGAATGGAGACTTGAAGCTTGAATGAAAGCCTTAGATCTAGAATGAGATTTGGCACTTCATTTTGAGTGAATTATTTGTCTAAGTATTTGAGAGAGTATTGGGGAATGTCTTGTATGATATAGTGTTGAAATATGGCTAAGTATAGGTATTTTTACGCATAGAAAGGCTTAGGCCCAAGACCCAAAGGCATTGGATCGAAATAACAAAACTGGAAAAAATTAACACTGGTCGACAACGACGGCGCATCGCGGAACAAACGCAGACCGTCACCAGAATTTCAAAATTTACGAAATTCACTTTTTTCTATGGGCCCTCTAAAATTGGGTTATACCTAAGTACCACTCAATTTTGCCTCCCGAACAAGAATATAAAGTCAGATTTTCAATATAACGCACAGATTTGGTGATATGTAAAAATTACAACTATGGCCACTTTTGAGGCACATTTTCGGGCACTTCTTGAGATCGTTTTAATATCTCCGCCTTGGAAACATTCGTTCGTGAATGTCAAAGAAATGTATATAAGTGAAGTAAGCAAGATAATTTCAGCCCACACAAGAATGCAACAATGCACTTAAACATCACTCAAAATCCCAACATAAGTGTCAAAATCACCATGAACTTGTTGACATAAATATGAATGCATGAAGATGACATAGGGGCTGAAATATAAGATATGAAATAATAAAAAGGACCTGATGGGTTATCATAATCTTGAATAGAATGAAAGAGGTATAGATATTACTTCTCCATGCCCGCTCCGACAGCCCGAATGACACCTTCGACCTGAAGATTCTCCCAAGCACTACATCCTTATTAATCAATGTTTCCACCCATCCATCTGATATCTCCACCGAGACCTTCTCCTAAGCCAACTTATCCTCCACAATACAAAAAACCTCAAAGAGCTCTATAGTACTTGAGTCACTAATACACCTCCTCAACCTATATGCATGTAGAACCGGACAAACCATATTCATGTCATTGGGCAACTCTAACTCATAGGTCACCTTGCCAATCCTCCTCAACACTCTATAAGGACCCACAAGTCATAGACTCAATTCCCTTTTCAAGACAACATACCTAAATAGAATCAAAACCCTTTCTAGTCTTAGGCAACCCAACCATAAGGCCATGTTAATTACCTCCCACTTCCAAGTAAGAATCTCTATATCTTGGGTTAGGCCACCCGGTCTTTGATGTTCAACTTTGACTTGTTGGCAATTATGGCAACCGAATACAACTTAGCATTATCCCTCTTCATACCACCCCACCAAAACACTTCCCTCAAATCTCTATACATCTTTGTAGAACTGGGATGAATAGAATAGGAAGAATTATGAGCCTCATCAAGAATCCTCTTCCTCAAGTCATCCACACAAGATACATAGAACCTAACTTGGTATCTAAGGTCACCATCTCCCCCTTGGGAGAAAAACTCCACCTTGCCCTTTCTCACCAATGCCTTCAATTCTAACAAGGAGGGTTCAAGATCTAGCTTTGCTTTTACCTCCTCAACCAATGAAGATTTAGAACCGTTAACCACCACTACACCACCATAGTCAACCTCTTCCAACCTAACCCCTAATTTAGCCAACCGATGAACCTCTCTAGTCATCCCTTTGCCCCCATCATCAACATGAGCTAGGCTTCCCATAGACACCTTACTTAAAGCATCGGCCACAACATTACCCTTAAAATTGGGTTATACCTAAGTACCACTCAATTTTGCCTCCCGAACAAGAATATAAAGTCAGATTTTCAATATAACG
>JAOTQR010096256.1:0-22194 GCA_025774065.1 Solanum ossicruentum | reverse complement strand
CTTTGCCCCCATCATCAACATGAGCTAGGCTTCCCATAGACACCTTACTTAAAGCATCGGCCACAACATTACCCTTACCGAGATGATAATGCACACTCATATCATAATGCTTAAGGAGCTCTAACCACCTTCCTTGCCTCAAGTTAAGATCTTTTGCATGGACACACATTGGAGGCTCTTATGATTGGTAAACACATCGACATGCACCCCATACAAGTAACGGTGCCAAATATTTTTCAAAGAAAGTACCACGGCGGCCAACTCAAGATCATGAGTAGGATAATGTTTTTCATGCACCTTGAGTTGTCTAGAAGTATAGGGTACCACCTTACCATTTTGCATTAAAATACAACTCAAACCAATTCTTGAGGCAAAATGGTACATAACAAACCCTTCCAACCTTTCCAGTAGAGACAAGATAAGAGCGGACAGAAGCTTATCCTTCAAAGTTTAGAAACTCCTTTCGCACCCATCGTTCTACACAAGTTTGCCTTCTTTTGGGTCAACTTAGTCATGGGAGAAGCAACATAAGAGAACCATTCACAAATCTCTAATAGTAACTTGCTAAGCCCAAGAAACTTCTAATGTCTAATGGAGTCAAAGGTCTAGGCCAATTTCTAATCACTTCCGTCCTTTAGACCCACCTTAATACCATTCCCCGACGCCACATGACTTAAAAGGAAAACTCTTGCAACAAAAACTCACACTTCTCATACTTGACATACAACTTCTCTTCCCTCAATTTTAGTAGCACCACCCTCAAATGACTCACATGCTCCCACTCACTATGGGAATAGATCAAACTATCATCAATGAAGACCACCACAAACAATCAAGGTAAGGTTTAAAGGACCTATTCATGAGACCTATTGACATAATTGGTGTATAGGCCTAATTAAAAGGCACTATCCCAAATTCAAATTATCGGTGAGGACACCAAAAACTCATTAACTACCGAAAATGACTCAATAGGAATGACTTAGGTTTAACACCCCTAATTTCTACAAGATAATAAATGCAACCCTTAGAGATCAATTAGGCCTCAAGACAAGAAATGAACTTACTCCTTCAGTACCACTTTACGATTCCCCCAACTCGAGATGTGTTCATTTGGAAGTTAGAATCTAACTCTATGGGTCCTACAATTAATGGAGGCACAATATGCATGCAACTAATCCACCCCAAGTATGACATCAAAAATCTGCCTTACCTAATCAACAAGGTCATAAGGTAAGACTGAATGCAATATGAACATGGTAAAATCTCGATGAACTTTCCATCAATAATAGGTTCACCAATGAGGTAGACACCAAAGAGAAGTTCACATAACAATTCAGGGCATACATGAATCGCAGTAGCAACAAAAGGAATAATGAAAGACATAGTGGCACCCAGACCTATCAATGCATGCACAACAAGGTCAAAGGGAACTTCAACTTATCGGTAGTGACATCGGGCGTCTTATCCCCTCCTTGAGCCTCTTGATAAATGTGAACACCTTGTTCTTGAGGTTGACCACCTTTACACCTTTTTCAAGCATGTGGACAATCAACCATCTTGTGGCCCACCTCACCACAACCATAACAAGCATTGGATTTCCTCAAACATGGGCCCCCATGGCCTTTCCCACACTTCAACACTTAGGATTAGTTCTCCAACCATTGTCATATTCCAATCAAACCCTTCTTCTTCCTTCCTTTGAGGCTACTGGGTAATCCTTCATCTTATGCCCATTGCCACCACACCCAAAGCATGCACTCATGTTCCTCCAACATGTGCCCTCATGTCTTCTCCCATATTTTAAGCACCTAGGACGAGTGATTCTATCATTAACACCTTGGACAACATCATCATACCGAGTCCTCTTAGCCTCTAAGTCCTCCTTCGTATCACTTGAAGTCTCGAGGGCACTCACTTGTTGATTGAGTTGAGCGGTCACAACCTTGGCCAATACCCATAGAGCATTTCGAAAGTCTGCATTAGACATATCACTATCATGAGTATCCTCAGACATATTTTGAAATGTAATGGTTAGGAATTAGTAATAAAACCTAGAGGACATAGCTCACAGCATGACATAGATCATGAAGAAGTGAAATATTTCCTAAAATGCCTTATAGCCTCTTATTCATAGTTGTGGCGCACTTCACAACCATTAATAAGACTCTAATCGACATGGTGTGTTGGACTCCAAGGACCATTAACAAACTAGAGCTCTAATACCAAGATTGTTCACAACCCAAGCCTAGGGCCTAGATGTGACACGGTGATTGGGAACCCAAAGGGACCCCAAACAAGCCTCTTAGCATATCATTACACATCCTGGGTCGCAGAAGCAATAAATCAACTATAAAAGATAGTAAAAAGGGAATACGGGGCTAAGGAACATCCTTGATACCATAGAAGCATAACAAGCCAATAGTATAGCATTAACATGTCATAAGGTTCCAACAACACCTCTAATACATAGATAGGAGCGTGGGCCAAGACAATCTCCGAGATCACTCTCATAAGCATAAGTTTCCAACATAAGAAAAGTCAATACATAGCATAAATCAAGAAAAGTATGTGGTCAGAATTGTGGACTCACCAACTTGCTTTGAGAAAAATCATACTAGCCATGTTGAGGAGGAGGATGATCAAGTGGTGATCCGATTCCTACATGGTAACATCATGTAGGCATAGAGTATACTTTAGTGAGTTTTAGTGTACTAGGTATGTAGGATGCAATGCAACAAGAGATAGCCAATATAGACAAATTATAAGTAATGGATTGCAGAATAGCAATATGACATATATGAATGATGCATGAAGTACATCGTGCTTATATATAATATATTACTAATGTAAGAAGAGACCAACATTATAATTGATTGTCACGCCCTACAATACATGGTGATTGAGGTATCAACCCCTAAATTGGTTAGTGGTTGTATCACCCTACCACCCAGTATGATTGAGGTAACAACCCCTCAATTGGTTGATAGTTGCACCGTATCACCCATGGTGATTGAGGTATCAACCCCTCAATTAGTTGGCGGTTGTATCACCTTACCACCCATGGTGATTGAGGTATCAATCCCTTAATTGGTTGATGGTTAACTTGCAATACTATAACTACTTTTCATGGAAATGACTCTTATAAACATTCCTTTCACCATCATAAAGTCATTCAGGTCATAGGTCATACAATAGATCATCAATAGCTCAAGAATCCAAAATTCAAATATTTTATCAAACACTTGGCAGGTGTGTAATGGTAGTATAAAATCATCCAATTCAAGAGTGAAATTGTTCAAGAAAACTTGAAGTAAATCAACCCACCAACACTTGGTAATACTCTCATGAAATATACATCCAAACCCTTCATCAAATTTCAAGATAGACCATAGATTCATAGCTCAAAACATACATTAATAGTCATACTTTTATGAAACCCAAATATAGTTCATAGTCAAATTCATAATAAGTAAGATCCATAAGTAAATCAACTTAGAAACATGAAATTTATGTAAAAAGGAAACGTGGGAACCATAAGTAAAAGGAGCCAATGCTTAAAACCACTTAACTTAAGCTTGGAGATTTTCTTGAAGAAGATTTGAATGGAGACTTGAAGCTTAAATGAAATCCTTAGATCCGGAATGAGATTTGACAATTGAATGTTGAGTTAAGTATTTGTCTAAGTATTTGAGAGACATTGGGGAATGTATTGCATGATATGGTGTTGAAATATGGCTAAGCATAGGTATTTTTACATATACAAAGGCTTTGGCCTAAGAACCAAAGGCCTTGGACAGAATAAAAAAACTGGAAAAAATGAACACTGGTCCATGACGGCGGTGCGTCACGGTACCAACACAGACTATCACTGGAATTTCAAAATTTGCAAAATTCTTTTTTCGCTATGGGTCCTTTAAAATTTGAGTTATACCTATTTCTCACTCAATTTTTCCCCCTGAAAAAGAATATAAATTTGAATTTTTGATATCATGCACGGAGTTTGAGATATATAGAAATTACGATTATGGGCACTTCCGAGGCACATATTCGGGCACTTCTTGGGGTCGTTTCACTTGCCTCCCTTGAAGGGCATAGAACCGATTATGTCATGGAGCACGCTTTTGTTGGCCACCTTGAGCCCTTTGAACAATATGACCATCTTGTTCTTGAGGTCGACCACATTTTCCCCTTTTTCGAGCATAAGGAGAATCAACTAGCTTATGACCCACTTTACCACAACCATAACAAGTATTGGTTTTCCTCAAGCATAGGCCACCATGGTTCCTCCCACACCTTTGACATTTAGAGCTATTTCTCCCACTATTTCTATCTTGACACCTTTGGTCCGACACCCCATCAATAGCCAACCTCTTGTTTGGAGTATTGGAGGTCTCTTGACCTTCGAAGCCACCATCAAATCGAGCCCTCTTGGACTCCGCACTTCCCTTCTTCCTAAGATTCTCCCCCTCAAGTTGTTCGGCATATGTCATAAGCTGGGACAAGTCAATATTACTTACAAGCATCATGGTACGACACTCTACATTTACCAAGTCGGACAGCCCCGACACAAACTTATCACCCTTGATCTAGGATTGGCCACCAAATGTGGAGCATACTTGAAAAGCTTTTGAACTTGAGGGTATACTCCCTTACACTTATAGAACCTTGCTTGAGGTTCATAAGTTCCATCATTTTTGCCTCTCTCAACTCAATAGGAAAGAACTGGTTGAGGAAGGCGCCTTTGAACTCCTACCAAGGAATAACATCCTGATTTCCCCTCTCTGCCTTCAATTGTACAAACCAAATTGAGCCACCCCTTTGAGCTGACAGGCGCTAACTACTCCTTTTCCTCCAAATTAACTCCTATGATTGATAACACCTTGTACACTTCATCTATGAACTTTTGAGGATACTCATCCTCTTAGACCCATCGAACTCCGATGGGTTCATTCTAGTGAATCCCTCACCCTAGAAGCCAAAGTGTGGACATGAGGAACTCAAGCTCCTTGATTGATTTGGTTGGTCATAGCATGGGCCAACATTGTGATGGCATACCAGAACTCGACTTGAGAAGCCTCTTCTCCTTGAGGGGCTTGGGGAGTAGGATAAGCTAGTTGCCCCATGGGTGTACAGTCCCTCTTAGTCTTCCTATTTGTAGCGTCATGATCTAGAAGAGAAAAGAGTGTTCATTAGGGGGGAAAAGCCTTATCTTACATCTAAATCACAATGTAGACGATGAAGAAGGCAAACATTTCCTAAAACACCGGATAGCCTCCCATTCATAGTTATGGCGCGCTTCACAATCATGAATAAGCTTCTAATCGATGCGGTGTGTTGGATTCCGAGGACCATTAATAACCTAGTACTCTGATACCAAGTTTGTCACGACCCAAGCCTAGGGCCTAGACATGACACTGCGAATGAGAAGTCCGAATACAACCCAAACAAGCCACTTGATCGTAATATTCACACATCCTTGGTTGCAAAAGTAAATGAACAATAGCAAAAGTTAAGTAAAAGGCCAAAATGGGACTAAGGGAACATTCATCATCAACATAGGAATCATAAGATAAGTCAAGCTTGAAAGTATACACAAACTTAACATCCAACAACATCTCTACTTTAGATTTGGAGCTGGGGCCAAGATACTTCCCGGGCTCACCCTCATAATAGTAAGTATTCAACATAGAGAAAGAGTCTCAACATAGCATAAATAAGTAGATATTGTCCTTGGAATTGAGGTCACCAAAGCTTGCTTCAATGGACCGAACTAGCCACGTGGAGGAAGATGATGATCAAAAAGTTCTCCGATCCCTACATGGTAACATCATGTAGGCATAGAGTATGCGTTTGTACGTTTAAGTGTATTAAGTATGTGGAATACAATGCAACAAGACATAAGCCAATATAGTCAAAACGCATAATCATAGGCAATAAATAAGTATTGTCTTAATATGGCATGCATGGTTAAAACTTGAAGTAAAACATGCTTGTAAATCGTTCAACTTGTATAGAACATAAGACATGTGTGGGAAGGGACCTTAACTAACATAGACCGAGTGACTACCACTTGGAATCTGAGGCATGACACCCCTTCGACAAGGTGACTGAGACATGGCACCCCCTCGACAAGGTGACTGAGGCATGGCACCCCCTTGACAAGGCGAACGAGGCATGACACCCTCTCGACAAGGTGTCTGAGGCTTGACACCCCCTCGACAAGGTGTCTGAGGCTTGACACCCCCTCGACAAGGTAATCGAGGCTTGACACCCCCTTAACAAGGTGACCGAGGCTTGACACCCCTTCGACAAGGTGACCAAGGCTTGACACCCCCTCGACAAGGTGTGGTCTACTCACTAAGTTAAATCAAACATGATAACATGATAACGTGAGATAACTTATGTAACTTGTAAGATCATAGATATCTTCATGAATTCAATACATACATACAATCCCTCAATTATCATAAAGTAACATCACTCATAAACCATGTATTAGTTCATCAATAACTTGAGAATCCTTGTTAAGATATTTTATCAAACACTTGGTGAGTGTGTAATGCTAGTTAATAATTATGCAATTCAAGAGTAAAGTAATATGAGAAAACTCAATATAAATCAATCCACCAACACATAGTAAAACTCTCATGTAAGATACCTTAAAATCCATCATCAAATCTCATAATGGATCTATAACACATCTTACAATACTAGTTCTATGCAAATGAAATACGATATGGTTTGGTCAAATTAGAGCCAGTTTTTAAAAGTGCTTGAATCTTTAATTAAAGGGCTATATGTATGTCTAACGCTGAAGAGGGTCGAGTGTAAATATGTTTTAAGTCGAATTGAGGAGATCACGGCCCAAAACAAAGTGAGAGAATTGAGGTGCTTGTAGGACTTAGGAAGCTTGAAGGTGAGTCACCTACTTGCTTAGCTTAAATTTGCTAGCTAAACGGAGACGAGGCCCAACGTCGAATTTTTCCAAGTCCGATTATGAATAAAGTCTGTGTTAAGGGTGTAACTTTAGCCCATGTTTTAAAATCATAAAGGGACTTTATTTTTAGCCCAAGCTGAATAACAAAAGGGCCCATGTACACCACAACCCACTTAGCTAATAGGGCCCAAACTAAGTGAAGAGGAATTTGGAAAATGGGCAGCCAAGGCCCATCAACTTTGAGACCCATTTAGGCCCAAGTGTAAGGGCCAAGCTGCTGCATTACAAAGTTATTAATATGTGTTAATATGTGGTGAAAAGCTCAAAAGAAAGTCAGCCAAAGGGACTTTTTACAAGGGCTAAAAAATAGCTCCTTAATTCATTTCACTTCGGAACAAATTTTTAGCTTTCCTAAAGACTCTTTTTCTCTCTTTATTTCACTTTACAAGGCAACCTACATAACCTTCTAGGGTTCTTGAAGGAAACCTGAACCTTGAAGGGTAAGGTAAGTGGAAACATCCATGTATTTGTTATACTTATCCCATGACAAACAAAAAGTATATGCTAGTTATGTTTGTGCTGAAATTTTGGACAGTATGTGTCCTAAGGATTATTGTGAACTTTTCTTGTTATTCAAGAGGATTTTATCTTCTTGGTTGGATGAATTATGAAGCAAGACTTATATTGTTAACAAGGTTAAGTTTATTAGTGATGTAACTTAGCTGTTGTACCACTTTTAAAGTCTACAAAAGTGAGTCCTTATAAGATATCGCAATTGTGTTCTTAGTACGAACTTATGGGCTGATAGATGGAAGGGTATTGCCTTACGTATTTCATGACTACTTTGACACTGTTCTAAGACTGTTTTAAGGCTGTTTTTATGTATAGATGTGTTAAGGACAATTTAATTAAAGTTGGAATAGGTTTGGAATTGTCGACGCGAAAATGGGGCAAAGGGATGTAACGTTATGCCGCCTATTTGTATGTTGCATAGAATTGTTATGTGTTGTGCTTTGTGGGTTGTTGTAAGACTGTTATGGAACTAGAACAAGATGAACATGATATGTATATGATAATGTGTGTTAGAAAGTACAATTAGGGGCAGAAAGGTTGAAAGAATACGCTCGGGTTTATAATTACCCGCTTGCTGCCCATATGTTGTTTTTATGGGAGTGGGCTGCCAAGATGTATCTATTGGCTGCTAATGCTAGTTTTATCACCTACTATGTTATAGATAAATATTCAAAGAAAGGGAAGGTTATCTTGAGGTAATAGCGAGGTCGTACAGTGAGGTATGTAAGGCTACTTGATTTCATATTTTTCGGCATGAAACATAGATCCCTCCTTGGCACATAAAGACACTTACCAACTCCAAAATAAATATTAATCATTTCTTCATTCTTTCACATGTTCATATACACCCATACATAGTCACCTTTAAATCGCCATACATACTTGGATACTAAGATATACAAATTTGTTCTACTAAATAAAGTCCATGTGTTATTCTACCTCCGATGCATTTCGTTATTTGTGTAACCTACTCCTTTCATTATGGTATTGTCTTTTATAATTATTTAGATGTCATATGTTGTATCTATATTCCTACTACTCTAATATTAAGACAACCAAAAAAATCATCTCAAAAGTAATTGAAAGATAAAGTATATTGCTTGTTGATGGGTGGTAACCCGAGGGGTGAAAGAATCACCTAGCCATGGTCGATCCTATCACGGGGGAAGCCCAAGGGGTTAAAGGAAAAGCCTAGCCAGGGACAATCCCAATATAGATTTACCACTGATCAACTGGTCATTTGTATTACATGTTATGCACAGATTATATAGTAAAGTTAAAGTTTTAAAAAGAACATAAAGTACATGATCCCACAGTATAACTAAAAGTGGTCTCTTATCCTACACTAGTGCATAGTTCCATTTGAGTTGTTTCTTCATATACAGTATTTCTTGCCTTACATATTTAGTACATTATCTCATACTGACGTCCCTTATGGGGGACCTGCATTTCATGCTGCCGGTACAGGTGCTAGTTGATCTCCCCAGTAGGAGTACAAGATATCCAACTCTTGTTACCAAGCTCCAAGTTGCTTTGGAGCTTTGTGTGTCTCGAGCTTATACTTTTGTATTGCATAGTTAGTCGAAGCGGGGCCTGTCCCAACCCTTATTAGATACTTTTCCTTAACTAGAGACTTTGTAGAGTATGTAAACTAAAGTGTGGTCTTGTCTCGAACTTTAGGCACCATGGCCCCAACGGCCTAGCCATATGCATTTCCTGTTGGCTTGTTATTACTGTATACTTACTTAAAGTCATGTTGAATGTAAAAATCCCTTATAATATGTATAGAAAGCACATAGATACAGGTTGGTTCTCCCGAGCCTCATCGGCAACGGGTACCAGTCCACCTTAATGGGACTTTGGGCGTGACGAAAGTAGTATCAGAGCGTGTTATCCTAGGGAGTCTACAAAGTCGTGTCTATATAAAGTCTTGTTTATCGATGTGTTTTGCACCACTTTTATAAGCAGGAGGCTATGTGGTATTTAGGAATTGTTACTTTCTTTTCATTCTTTAGATCGAGCCATAAAGCCAATGTAATAGGTGTATTATGTCAAACTCCTAAATTATTTTGTACAGCATGTATACCAGAAACTAAGCAAAACAAAGGTATAGGGAAGGGAGTAGAGGTGGTGGTTCGTATACCCAGTCAGGTGAGACAACGAAATCAGGTTCAGGAGGAGTCTCTATCACAGATATCTCTAACTCCTCCAGCTCTTGATGAATCCAGAAGTAGCGAAATTCCCGCAGAACCACCTACTGATGCTATCGTGTAGGATCTGAGAAATGCAGTCCAACTATTGACCCATATAGTTGCTGGCCAAGGTCAAAGACAGGAAGGTCCGATTATAGATACAGGTGGTGCGAATAGGGTAGTTGGCACAAGGATATGTGATTTCCTTAATTTGGTCCTCCATCCTTCACTGGGTCAGATCCTAATGAAGATCCCTAGGACTTTATTGATCAGATTCAGCGCACTTTAGATGTTATGCATGTGAGTGGTACAGAAGCTGTCGAGTTAGCAACATATAGGTTGAAGGGTGTGGCTATATTGTGGTATGAAGCTGGGAAGCAATCTAAGGGTATAGATGCACCCCCAACTACCTAGAAGGAGTTCAAAGAGGCATCTCATGACCATTACATGCCATTAGAGATCTGAGAGGCCCGTGCAGAACAGTTCTTGAACCTCCACCAAGGGAATATAAGCGTGAGGGAGTATAGCCTTCAAATTAATTTCGTAACCATGTATGCTCCTAATGTAGTTGCTACTATGGCAGATAGAGTTCATCGATATGTGGATAGATTGGATACGTATCTGGCCAGAGACTGTACCATTTCTTCCTTGAACAAAGACATGGATATAGCGAGAATGCAATCTTTTGCACAGAAATTGGAGGATAGGTGCCAAAGAAGAAGGACACAAGAGTTGGAAAGGGGGCAGGCCAAAAGGGCCAGATCTATAAGGCAGTTTACACCATTCCAAGGTGAGCTTAGGCCTTGGTTTTCTAATAGACCGCCTAGGCCATTATCCTCTTACTCTACAGTCAGTGCTCCACCACAACTTCAACGGTCTAGAAGTAATCAGTTTGGTCAACAAGGTGAGAGACAAGGTATATGGACAATAGGATATTCAGCAGGTCGGCAAATGACCCCTACGCAGCCTTGTAAATAGTGTGGAAGAAGTCATTCAGGTATATGTCATGTTGGGATAGTCTCTTGTTATTGGTGTGGTGCACCAGGGCATATGATAAGAGATTGCCTGATGAGACGTATGGGTGATATAGCACAATCTACTGGGTCAGTTTTTGCATCATCATCAATTCCTCCATTAGGTAGGGGTCAACAAGCACCTATAGGTCACGATAGAGGTGTTAAAGGGCCAGCTAGCTCTAGCGAAGTCCAGAACTCACTTATGCTCTAGGGAGTCGGCAAAATTTGGAAGCTTCACCTGATGTAGTCACAGGTACATTGTCCATATTTTCACATAATGTATATGCCTTAATTGACCCGGGTTCTACACTATCATACATTACCCTACTAGTTGCTGGGAAGCTTAAGAGAACACTCAAATTATTGAACCAATCATTTGAAGTGTCCACACTAACCGGTGAATCTATTATGGCTAGAAGGATTTATTATGCCTGTGTAGTAACTATTTGTGATCATGACACATTGGCTGACCTTATTGAGCTAGAAATGGTGGAGTTTGATGTTATAATGGGTATGGATTGGTTCGCTTCTTGCTATGCCACCGTAGATTGCCGAACTAAGAAAGTGTGCCTCCACTTTCCAAATGAGGCAATTCTTGAATGGGAAGGCAATGTTAGGCAACCAAATGGGAAGTTTATCTCTTATTTTAATGCCATAAAGATGATATCCAAGGGGTATATATGTCATTTAGTTAGAGTCAGGGATATGGACGAAGAATCACTAACTCTTCAATCAATTCCAGTAGTGAATGAATTTGTTGATGTATTCCCTGAAGAACTTCTAGCCTTACCTCCAGAACAAGAAATAGATTTTGGTATTGACTTACTTCCAGGCACTCAACCATTTTTCATCCCTCCATATAGAATAGCCCTAGCAGAATTGCATGAATTAAAAGAGCAGCTAAAAGACTTATTGGAGAAGGCTTTTATAAGACCTAGTGTGTCCCCTTGGGGTGCACCAGTGTTATTTGTACGAAAAAAGGATGGCACCTTTAGAATGTGTATCGACTACCGATAATTGAATAGGGTGAAAATTAAGAATAAATACCCACTCCCCAAGATTGATGATTTATTTGATCAGTTACAAGGTGCCAAATACTTTTCAAAAATTGATTTGAGATTAGGTTATCACCAAGTGAGGGTGAAGGAGAAAGATATACCCAAGACAGCTTTCAGAACACGCTATGGTCACTTTGAATTTCTTGTTATGTCATTTGGGCTAACGAATACACCAACAATTTTTATGGATTTGATGAACAGGGTGTTTAAGCCATTCTTAGATGTGTTCGTGATAGTATTTTATAGATGACATTTTGGTATATTTAAGATCAAAAGAGGATCATGCAAATCACTGATGACAGATGCTACAAGTTCTTTGTGATCAACAATTGTATGCTAAGTTTTCTAAATGTGAATTTTGGCTAAAATCAGTGGTATTTTTGGGTGATATTGTATCCGATGAGGGAATAAGGGTTGATTCACAAAAGATAGAGGCTGTGAAAGATTGGCCAAGACCAACAACACCCACGGAAGTTTGGAGCTTCCTAGGTTTGGAAGGTTATTATTGGAGGTTTGTTGAAAGTTTTTCTTCTATTTCTGCACCTCTAACAAAGTTGTCACATAAGGCAACCAAGTTCCAATAGAATGATGCATGTGAAAGGAGCTTCCAAGAGATGAAAAATAAGCTAACTTCTGCACTTGTGCTAGTACTTCCAGAAGACACCGAGGGGTATGTAGTGCATTGCGATGCTTTAGGAGTTGGCTTAGGGTGTATACTGTCGCAACATGATAGGGTAATTGCTTATGCATCTAGACAACTACGATCACATGAAAAAAACTATATCCAACTCATGATCTTGAGCTAGCAGCGATTGTATTTACTCTGAAAATATGGCGCCACTATTTGTATGTTGTTCACGTTGACATATATACTGATCATAAGAGCCTATAATACATCTTAAGTAGAAATACCTAAATTTAAGACAGCGGAGGTAGCTAGAGTTAATAAAGGATTACGACGTTGATATACTATACCGTCCGAGGAAGGCAAATGTGGTAGGCGATACTCTGAGTCGTAATGTAATCATGAATAATGGTGATCAAGATATGATAAGTCAAGGAGTGGCTAAGGATCTATGTCAGCTAGCCAGTTTGGGAGTTCACCTTCTTGAAACTCCAATGGAAGGGGTTATTATACATAATGCAGCAGTATCTTCATTAGTAATGGAGGTGAAAGAAAAATAGTTTGAGGATCCTATTCTATGACAGGTTAAGGAAAAGGTGAGTTAGGGTACAATAAAGAGCTTTGACCTTACACAAAATGGAGTACTTTACTGCCAAAATAGATTATATGTGCCTGATACTAATGGATTAAGAAAGAGGATAATGGAAGAAGTCCATCATTCCAGATATTCCACCCATCCAGGATCAACTAACATGTACCATAACCTGAAGGGATTGTTTTGGTGGGGAGGCATGGAAAAGGTCCTTGCAGAATTTTATGGCTCAATGTCCAAATTGCCAACAAGTGAAAGTAGAATACCAAAAGCCAGGTGTTATATGCAATGTATAAAGCTTCCAACATGGAAGTGGAATATGATCAACATGGATTTTGTTACCAGTTTGCCTCACTCATTTCAGAAGTTTGACTCCATATGGGTAATAGTTGACATGCTAACAAAGTCAGCACAATCTGGAGTGATTATATATCTGAAGAGTATGCCAAGTTATACCTCAAAGAGATAGTCAGGGTACATGGAGTCCCAATCTCCATTATTTCTGATCGGGGGGCTCAATTCACTGCAAAGTTTTGGAAGTCCTTCCAAAGGAGTTTAGGGACACAAGTGAATTTGAGTACAGCTTTCCACCCTCAAACAGATGGACAAGCAGAACGCACCATTCAGACACTTGAAGATATGTTATGAGCTTGTGTATTGGACTTTAAAGAGTTGGGCGGACCATTTGCCACTTATTGAATTTGCCTATAATAATAACTACCATGCGAGTATCAAGATAGCACCTTACGAAGCTTCATATAGGAGGAAATGTAGGTTGCCAATTGGATGGTTTGAAGTGGGTGAAATCACCTTGCTTGAACCAGATCTAGTACAACAAGCCATGGAAAAGGCTAAGGTAATACAAAAATGGCTAGAAACAGCCCAAAGTCATCGCAAATCATATGTGGATGCTAGAAGGAGAGTACTGGAATTCAGTAGGGGATTGGTTATTTTTAAAGGTGTCTCCAATGAAAGGGATTATAAGTTTTGGTAAGAAAGGAAAACTGAGTCCACGTTACATAGGGCCACATCAAATTATTAAGAAGTTCGGGAAGGTTGCATATGAACTAGAGCTACCTCGAGAGCTTTCAATGGTTCATCCAGTTTTTCATGTCTCAATGCTTCGAAAATGTATAGGTGACTTATCCTGTGTCACTCTTATTAAAGACATGTAGGTTACAGAAGATCTCACATATGAAGAGGTACCTATTGCTATTCTAGATCGCCAAGTTAAGAAGCTAACAAATAAAGAAATAGCTTCAATAAAAGTACTTTGGAGAAACCAGCAAGCAGAAGAAATAATATGGGAGGCCAAGGACGTGCGATGAAAGAAAAATACCCTTACTTATTGAAGCTAAAGAGGAAGTACAACATGCAGAATTGGGATACTAATAGGTATGTATGATTGAGTACTTAGTGTGTTGTCAAAACATTATGTAAGTAAAGATTCAAACTTGGTTAAGCAATCCAATTGTGCTAACATTCGAGAACGAATGTTCCAAATGGGGGGAGAATGTAACACCCCACATCTTACAATACTAGTACTATGCAAATGAAACATGATATGGTTTGGTCAAATTAGCACCAATTTTTAAAAGTGCTTAAATCTCCAATTAAAGGGCGATATGTATGTCTAATGCTAAAGAGGGTCGAGTGTAAATAAGTTTTAAGTCGAAATGAGCAGATCATGGACCTAAACAAAGTGAGAAAATTGAGGTGCTTGTAGGACTTAGGAAGCTAGCAAGTGAGTCACCTACTTGCTTAGCTCAAATTTATTAGCTAAACGGAGACGTGGCCCGACATCGAATTTGTCCTAGTCCAATTATGAATAAAGTCCATGTTAAGGGTGTAACTTTAGCCAGTGTTTTAGCATCATAAATAAAATTTATTTTCAGCCCAGGATGAATAATAAAAGGGCCCAAGTACACCACAACCCACTTGGCTAATTGGGCACAAACTACCAAACTAAGTGAAGAGGAATTTGGAAAATGGGCAGTCAAGGCCCATCAACTTTGAGACCCATTTATGCCCAAGTGTAAGGGCCAAGCTATTGTATCACAAGGTTATTAATATGTGTTAATATGTGGTGAAAAGTTCAAAAGAAAGTCGGCCAAAAAAGACTCTTTAAAAGGGCTCAAAAACAGCTGATTAATTCATTTCATCTTTGAACAAATTTTCAGCTTTCATAAAGACTCTATTTCTCTCTTTATTTCACTTCACAAGGCAGTCTACACAACCCTTTAGGGTTCTTGAAAACCTGAACCTTGAAAGGTAAGGTAAGTGGAAACATCCATGTATTTGTTATACTTAATCCAATGACAAATAAGAAGTATATGCTAGTTATGTTTGTGCTGAAATTTTTGACAGCATGTGTCCTAAGGATTGTTGTGAACTTTTCTTGTTGTTCAAGAGAATTTTATCTTCTTGGTTTGCTGAATTATGAAGTAAGACTTATATTGTTAACAAGGTTAAGTTTGTTAGTGATGTAACTTAGCTACTGCACCACTTTTACAGTCCACAAAAGTGAGTCCTTATAGGATATCGTAATTGTGTTCTTAGTACGAACTTATGTGCTGATGGATGGAAGGCTATTGCCTCACATCCTTCATGACTACTTTGGTACTGTTCTAAGACTATTTTAAGGTTGTTTTTCTGTATAGATGTGTTGAGGACAGTTTGGTTAAAGATGGACAGGTTTGGGATTGTCGATGCTAAAATAGGGCAAAGGGACATAATGTTATGCTTCCTATTTGTATATTGCGTAGAATTGTTATGTGTTGTGCTTTGTAGGCTGTTGTAAGACTATTATGCCACTAGAACAGGTTGCACATGATATGTATATGATAATGTGTATTAGAAAATACGATTAGGAGCGGAAAGGTTGAAAGAATACGCTCGGGTTTATAATTATCCGCTTGCTGCCCGTATGTTGTTTTTATGAGAGTTGGCTGTCAAGATGTATCTATTGGCTGTGAATGCTAATTTTATCACCTACTATGTTGTAGATAAATATTCAGAGGAAGTAAAGGTTATCTCGAGGTAATAGCGAGGTCGTACAGTGAGGTATGTTAGGCTACTTGATTTCATATTATTTGGCATGAAACATAGATCCCTCCTTGGCACATAAAGGCACTTACCAACTCCGACACAACTATTAACCATGTCTTCACTCTTTCACATATTCATATGCTCCTATACATAGTCACCTTTAAATCTGCGTACATACTTGGGTACCAAGATACACGAACTCGTTCTACTAAATAAAGTTCATGTGTTATTCTACCTCCGATGCATTTCATTATTTGTGTAACCTACTCCATTTATTATGGTATTGTCTTTTATAATTATTTACATGCCATATATTGTATCTACAGTCCTACAGCTCCAATGTTACGACCACCAAAAGAATCATCTCAAAAGTAATTGAAAGATAAAGTATATTGCTTATTGATGGGTGGTAACCCGAGGGGTGGAAGAATCACCTAGCCAGGGTCGATCCTATCACGAGGGGTAGCCCAAGGGGTTAAAGGAAAAGTCTAGCCAAGGCCGATCCTAATATAGATTTACTGCTGATCAGCTGATCATTTGTATTACATGTTGTCACAGATTATACAATAAAGGTAAAGTAATAAAAAGAACATAAAGTACATGATACCACAGTATAACTAAAGGTGGTCTTTTATCCTACACTAGTGCATAGTTCCATTTGAGTTATTGCTTCATATATAATATTTCCTGCCTTATATATTCAGTACATTATCTCATACTGACGTCCCTTACGGGGGACCTACATTTCATGTTGCAGGTACAGGTGATAGTAGATCTCCCCAGTAGGAGTACAGGATATCCAGCTGCTATTACCAAGCTCTAGGTTGTTGCGGATCTTTGTGAGTCTAGAGCTTATATTTTTGTATTGTATAGTTAGTCGAGGCGGGGCCTTTCCCGGCCCTTATTAGATACTTTTCCTTACCTAGAGGCTTTGTAGACTATATAAACTAAAGTGTGGTCATGTCTCATACTTTAGGCACCATGGCCCCAACGCCCTAGCCATATGTATTTCCTTTTGTCTTGTTATTACTATCTACTTTCTTAAAGGAATGTTGAAAGTAGAAATCCATTATAATTTGTATAAAAAGCGTATAGATACAGGTTGGTTCTCCCGAGCCTCATCGGCAACGGGTACCAGTCCACCTTAATGGGACTTTAGGCATGACAGGATCATAGTTTCATAACTCAAAACATGCATAGTCTCAATAGAAAAAACTCATTTATAGAACAAGCTTGAAATAGATAATCATGTATAATAAATTGACATTTCATAAAATCCCAATATAAGTTATACTCATAATTCATAATAGAAGATACCCATAGATAATACAACTTGAAAACATATAATTTTCATGAAAATGGAGATTGGGCTCCATGGGTGAAAGGACCAACGGATGAAATCCACATGCCTTAAATTTGGGTTTTCTTGATGTAGACTTGAAGCTTGAATGAAGTTCTTGAGATCCAGAATTAAGCTTGGGACACTTGAATTTGGATGAAATATTTGGTTAAGTCTTAGAGAGGGTTTTGAGAGTATCTTGAGTGATATAGAGTTGAAAAATGGTTAAGTATAGGTGTCTTTATGCATAAATGGGACAAGACCCCAATGCCTTAGGCCGAAACAAGAAAAAAATAAGGAAGTCACAACAATGCTCTATGACAGGTCCGCATCGCAGAGCCATGCAGACAACATCTGTCTCCAAAACTTTTATAAAATTTAATTTTCGTAATGGGTCTTCTAAAATCGTGATTATACCCATTTCCCACTCAATTTTACCCCTGATCACGAATATGAAGTCAGATTTTTGATACCACATACGAATTTTGAGATATATGAAAATTACAATTATGGGTATTTCCATGGAACATTTTTGGGGCGTTTCAAATCTCCGATCACTACATGGTGAGATCATGTAGGCAAAAGTGTGTGTTTGTATGTTTGAATGTACTAAGTATGCAGGGTGCAATGTAACTTACCAAAACCCGCATACGATGTTAGATGACAAGGGTACATAATATAGAAAGAGATATATAACAAGGAATGTAGTATAACAAGATGCTATGAAATCCATGATGCATGAAATGCAATGCTCATATATAGTGGGGATGTGACCTCAACCGATATAAGTAAGACCAAGTGAGCTATTAGTTGGAATCCCGATGAAGTCCCTCTTCGATAAAGAGGTGGTCTACTTGCCAAAGGTAACCATACTTTACTTTACGGGCACCTCCATTTCGTATAAAACAACTTTTCTTACGGGCACCCCCATTTCGGATAAGATTTTCACATATATCATATCATTTCTTCTCCTTACGGGCAACCCCATTTTGGAGGTAACTTTCCTTACGGGCATCCCCATTTTGAAAAGGAACCTATGCTAGGCACATGTTCGAGGAAAGAGAGAGGAACCCTCCTTCCATCGGTGCTAAGTCATCATCCCACAAGAATACTTATAATATACATAGTTATACATGTTTTCAAAGAGATTCAAGTTTTGCCAAAAACATTTCAATGTACAATTGAGCTTAAAAGCCAAACATCATTAATAATAATTCATACTTAGGCTCAAATGTCAAAATCATAATTTTATAGTCATAACACTCATGCATAGGAATAGCCAATTCATATACAAGATGGTGTAAGCACCTAACATGCTCAAAGAACCATAATCAATAGAAATATATGTGATCATATTCTTCTCATAACCAGTATAATATCAAAATCATTTCACAAAACATAATTGTGCTTAACCCACTTCATTATTTCCATGATAATCCATGTACATGAATGCAAATGCCATGAATGATGTGAGGAAAAGCATGGAAAATTACGATTCTATCTAAAATCGACAATATTATATGAAATTCAATTGAAAACATAATTAAATCCACATTTAAAATCATAATATAATCATCCATGCCTAAACAAGCCTTAAAAAGGGACATGCATATTCATAATTTCATAAATCCAATGTAAATCATCATATAATAGTTTAAATCATCTTAAAATCATCAAATAAACACTATATCAATAGAATTTTAGGAATCATAATATTCAAAATCCCAAATTAAAGTAAGCAAAATCCATGTAAGTTTTATTGAAAAATAATTTTGGATCTCCGTGATTGGAAGGAATCAAGGATCAACCCACATACCTTCACAAGATAAAGAGCACCCAAGAGAAAACTTGATGAAGAATTGAATGTGTCTGGATTCCCAAGTTGAAAATCTTCAAAAGCCTTTAGAGGATGTGTGAGACTTTTGAATGAGAGAGAGCCAGTGTGAATAATTTTAATAGGATTTTTAGGTCTTTAGAAGATCATTATATAGCATTGGAGATCCCAAAAGACCAATAGAAATCACCGAATTTACAAAAATGTCATTAATGAGACAAAATGACAAAATTTCATATACACCCCTGCACAGACGAGTTCTATGTAAACAAGCATAACTTCTTCATCCAAACTCTAAATTAGTTGAAACCAAGTATGTTGGAAAGCTAATTCAAGATCTTTAATTTGATAGGACGTAGTCTACCTAGTTCATTTTGGTGCTAAGAGATATGCCCATTTAAAGCTGACTCTTCTATTGGTACTTATGAAAAACTTAGCCGATGGAATTCCTTTGAACTTGGCTTGACGTGTGAGTCCCATGATAGCCTTAAACAACATGAATAAGATTCATTTGAAGGCTTGAAAGTGAAATTAGCTTGAGCTTAAAGATCCCATGCTTAGACAAGAAAATCTAGAAATTGGAGTAGTAGCTTGACACTTAGAAAAAACATTTGGTGAAGGCAAGCTCCACGATTGGGCACACAGCCCGTGTGGAGCTACATGGTCTGTATGGTGTGCCCATATACCAACACTTAGCCAAAAAAAGTACCTCCCACGCCATATTTTGAAGGTCACATGACTGGCCCTACCCCAACACTTAGGTTAAAAATTGTTGATTCAAGCCCAAGGCCATTCACACGACCCTCCACACGGTTCGTGAGGTGTGATATGACTCGTGTGGGGTCCAAGTGTGATGAGCCTTAGTTCGAAATCCCACACCAAGGCCACACACTCAAAATTAAGGCCAAGTGTTGTGTCACTAGAGGCCACATGGCTTGTGTGATCCCTCACACTAGCCATGTGGTCTCCCTTGAGACGGCACTTGGTCCAAATTTTATCCAAAACAAAATTCTCAAGCTCCAATAAAGTAGTACAAAAATATGGGTTGTTACAGTAGTTGTTAGTTTTGTTGGGTATCGGTCAAGCCAGTGCTACAAAGTGATAATGATACGAAATATTACGAAGAGACAATCGATGTGCATATTTGATACCAAAAAGATATATCCATGCACGAATACACCCATGAATATATCAATGTAAATTTTAATATCAGATACATATATTTTTAATATTAGATATATGTATCTATGCACAGATACATATCGGATATAGTGACGTAATTAATATCAAATTTATCGAATAAATTGATTATAAATACAGATATACATGAAAGTGATATTGAATACACATATACAGGAAATTGTGAAACTTAGATGCATTGTGAACATAAATTTTACTAAACAAAGATACGGAAGAAGATAGAAAAGAGAGAGAGAAAAGCAAGTGAGAGAGGAGGAGACGAGATACATGCGTCGGATAAAGAGTATTTATAAGCATATATAGTGTATCTAGAGGTAACTCAAAAAAGATATGTAATTATTGGAAGTACCTTTACATTGATTAATAAAAGGGGAAATTTTGTATATATACAAAAAACTAATAAATTTATAACAATTATAACTCATATTTTATTTACATAAAAAATAGCCCTATATCAGCGAAACTATACATTACTATACAATATAGTTTGTCAAAAGTTATAGAAAGTATATACTACTATACACTATATTACTTATACAAGAGCTATACAGTAAATATATATTATGATACACGATATACACTGATTATACATCCTTATACCATGAAGGCTATTTTTCTTAATTATTTTAAGTGAAGTGCCCCTCAATGTAATTATCCTTAATTAAAACATATACTTGTATGCTTTATGAAATTTTATTTTTATAATTAAAACCTATACTAGTATGCTTTATGAAATTTTCTCAAAAATAAATTATTTAGCAAGGAAGCACCTGCCAACATCATCCACCATAATCAACTTTTTTCTTTCAAGTTTAAATTTCACTGATAGTGAAGAAAAATGAAATCAAAATAGGATGAGCTACCAACCAAATCAATGTCCCAAGTATATTTTAATTAAACCCCTTGAATTATAAATATTTTTTAAGAAAACATTTGTAATATATTTAAAATTCTTTATGCATAATATATTGTGTGTATATAATTATAAAAAGAATATGTATCTACTTAGTCAATTTGGTCGATTTCTATTTTCAAAGCCTTTTACAAAATCAAAATCAAATCAAATATTGTTAATTTTGAAAAATATAAAATCTAACTAGATCAATCCAAATAAAATCGATTAATTTGATTGATTTAATTCAATTTTCATTCTATTGGTGAATATATATATATATATATATATATACATACACACACATATATTATGTGGATCTCACGTGTCTTATATCCATGTCAAGCAATAAGTGAGGAACACACATGTATCGAGGGGTTTCAAATATTTGTTTTAATTGATTTTAGGTGTTTCAGATGAAATGTTGAGGAGTACAAGGGCTGAGATATCAAGCCAGGACAACTACGATGGTATCCCAAACCATCTTATTTATCATAGAAAATAAATTAAACTTACATATATGATTGACAGTATAAGGAATTTTAATAATATAAGTTAATTAAAAGTAATCTTGATGAATTTGTTACGTGCAAAGTGAGTATTTATAACAGTTAAATCTACTTTAATAATAAGAGATTATATATGGGAAATAAAATAATAAGAGAGTGGTGACCGATATGTGTATTCTCACTGCTATATAAACCACACACACAGATTCTCCTCTGTCCCGTTAACACTGATAAAAATGTTTCGATATTTCTTCTACATTAATTTTCTTATTGTTGTGAGTTTTGGAGCATTGTCAAGAGGACAGAGTCGATCTATTATGGCAAATTCCTCGCTGGCCTTGAGCCTTTTGCCTGCTTCATCTGCAGATCGGATTCTCGG
>JAOTQR010096237.1:3363-30564 GCA_025774065.1 Solanum ossicruentum | reverse complement strand
TTAATCGCCGGATAACCGTATTTAGCGGCCATTTCGAGTGCGTAAAACCTTCTCGAAGTGGAAATATGAACCCGAACATGTTCTCTGGATTTAAAAAGATTTTTCTGTTAGGTTTTTTTAAATATTTTATTGGTTTCCTAATTATCCTTAAAATTAGGTGGCGACTCTGTGTCCTTTCGAATCTCGAGAATAAATTTTGCTTAAATTAATTAAGTTTAGATTGATTCTCGATTTTCGAATAATTTTCAATTTTTAAATTATTTTTAAAGTCGGTCATTTTTCGGTGTAACGTTTGTTTGATGCAAAATGCCAAGGTTATAGCATATGCCTCTAGGCAACTTAAGGTGCATGAGCGAAATTATCCCACTCATGATCTTGAATTGGTGGTCGTGGTGTTTCCTTTGAAAATTTGGCATTACTATTTGCATGGGGTTCATGTTGATGTGTTTACCGACCAAAAAAGTCTTCAATGTGTGTTCACACAAAAAGATCTTAACTTGAGATAAAGAAGGTGATTACAACCTAAACGCCCCACATGTGCTTCGAAATGCTCCATACATGTAAATTCCATATATCTCAAAATTCGTACGTGATTTTGAAAATCCAACTTCATATTCTCGATCAGGGGGCAAAATTGAGTGAGAGATGGTTATAACCCGAATTTTAGAAGACCCGTAGTGAAAAACAATTTTCGCTAATTTTACGATTTCCAGTGGCAATCCACGCCCAAGGTGCAATGCGCCTGGGGCGCACCACTGTGTAATTCCAACTCCGCGTTTGGTTCATGATGCGCCAGGGGTGCATACCAGTGTATTATTTAACTTGGTTTTTCAGATTTGTCCAAGGGCATTGGGGTCATAGCCCCATGCCTACTTAAACGCGAAATTACCCATACTTACCCATTTTTCAACTCTATAACTAATAAAACCCTCTCTCAAACCCCTTTTAGACTCTATCAATTCTCTCATTCAAATCTTAGGATCTCAAGCTCAACTTTGGGACTCAAGGACTCATTTCAAGCTCTAAGTCTACTTCAATTTCACCTCAAATAATTCGTGATTTAAGGTAAATGGGTTTCATCCTTTGGGTCTTTTCACCCATGGAGCCCAACTTTCCTTTTTATAAAAATTGCATGTTTTCAAGTTGTATTACATATGGGTAGCTCTTATTATGGATTATGAATATAAATTATGTTGGGGTTTTATGAAGTAGATTGACTATGCATGACCATCTATTTCCAAGTTTATTCCATGAATTGGTTTGTCCATTGAGACTATGCATGTTTTGAGATATGAAACTATGAACTATTATGAGCTTTTCTGATGGATTTCAAGGTACTCGACATGAGGGTTTAACTAGCATGTTGGTGGGTTGATTTGCATTGAGTTTACTCATCTTGTTTTACTTTTGAATTGCATGATTTTGAACAAGTATCATGAGCCCGCCATGTGTTTGATAAAATTACATGACAAGAATTCCCAAGTTATTGATAATCTATTACATGATTTACAAGTCACATTACTTCATGATGACTAAGAGTTTTCAAGCATGCATTGAATTCATGAAAAGCATATGATTTTACAAGTATCAAGTTAAGCCCTATTTCAAGATTTTTACCTCTTGTGAGCCATTCATGTTAAAGTAAGGGTACATGTATGATTATGATCTACTGCCATGTTCAAATTAGGCTCACTAGTAAAGGTCAAGCATGTTTATGAGCTACTCAAGTCATGTTCTTACAAGCTATTCATGTTATGATTAAAGTATGATTATTTCAAGTATTTCGTGGGATTTGACTTAGCACCGAATGAGGCTTAAGATGGAGGGTCGACTCAAGGGGTCCTTATATAAAGTTTTTAGTCTCTAAACTTTGTGCCGCCATAGGATTATGATTATTGCTCTTGCTATACTAGTGGATACATCTAGTTCGTATCATCATGTTTAGTTCGTCTTGGCAAGTATACCACACTTCCCCACGGGGTATCATGCCTGGTCACCTGAACCGAGGGGGTGTCAGGCCTCAGAGTCTAAGTTGTAGCTGCTTGGCCTATGTCAGTTGAGGTCACTTTACACATATGTATGATATATATATTATGTAAGATGAATGAATTCCAAACATGTTTTACTATGAGCAATAATCATGCATGTCATATTGAGATTATCACTACAAGAAAAGAGGTATTTTGTGGAGAATTAGAGTGGCAACTCCATTCGTCGCTACCAAATGTTGCTATTTCGTGGCAATAAAAACAAGTCGCCATAGGAAGATTTTTTTTTTTGCGGCAACACTTAAATTCGCCATGGAAAAAAATACTTTAGTGACAATTTTACCTAGGTCGCAACAAATATGTGCAACATACTAAATTTCACTTTCTCGCTTAAAAAATTTTTGGCTCCGAAAGTTTTTGTGGCGACGTACACACAGTTTTCACTATATGGTAATAGGTGGCAATTATGTTGCTACTATTTATATAATATGTATAAAATCAATTAATATAAAAAAAAAAAAGAAAAAAAAAACCAAAATAGCTTATTCTATTTTTTAGATTTTTAAGGAAATGTCCCGAGCACTTTTACTTATAGAAGCCATAGGACTTTTTACCCTAATACCGTAACTATTGAAGAATTCAGAATTGAAGAGAGAAATTTGAGATTGCAGCGTCATTGAAGAACTCAACGTTATTGAAGAATCAAGGAGTATTTCTTTTGTCAGATCTCAATTGCTCAGGTAAGCCATACGTTTCTTCTTCATCATACTATACAGCATGTGTTGATTGAATTCACTATCTATTGATGGAAACACAATTTGTATTCTGTGAAAAGTACTCTCATAGACAACTTATGTACATTTGGATGGTCGAATTGTCTTTGAAACTACATTGTACATCGACTCTTTTATTTGTCAATTCGAGATGACGATACTTTGAGGTTCTGTGTGTTTCTTTTGTATTTAGTTTATTAACAACTGCATTATATGTGAATGTGAATATATATGTGAATCTGATATTTTAGACATGGCACAAAGGCACAAATAGATGATGGCTTATCAGAAATTGAAAACGAGTACAACTTCGAGTCAAGAACGTTTCTTGATAATTCTGGTTATACATCACCATTATGGGAATTATGATATTGGAAATTTGCTACTGTTACAGAGCCATTTTGTCAGTGAATCTAAAACGATGAATAATGAGATGTAAAATAGTGGCATCCATTCGATTATTTCATAATATGTACTGCCAAAGTCATTCTTGTATCTACTAAATTAAACATGGTTTAAATAATCTAAACAGATAGGTCAATAAAGCTCTGCAATAAACAGGAAGATTTCAATGAAATCTGTTATGGGTGCTTCTAGGACGCTTACGGGTGCTTCTTGTCTAAGTTGCTCGGGCTCTCCAAAAATGTTGCCGCACCCATGTTGGATCCTTAAAAAATACTCCATTTTTGGAGGATCCAACATGTACCCATCGACATCTTTGAAGAGTCCGAGCAACATAGCTTCTTGTGATACACCAGGGTCCTTGAGACCCATAGAGTCCCTTTACATGTCAGGGTCCAAACTACTAGAACCAGAGGTCTCTGCAACATTTGATTTGGTATTGTTCTTATGTTTCCTTCTTGGTTTCACTCAGTTAATGGCATCTTGAAAACGCATTGCTTGCAACTGGTCAAACTGTGATGTGACAAAGTGAAGCTTTTCAGTTAAAATTAAAACCACTCCATGCTTGTATGCTACAGTATCAGCATTAAGATTGTCACCCTTAATACGAAGTCATCCCTTTGAATTTGCATCTTCCTCGTTTGTACTATTACTGAGAACATCTATCTGATCTTTGCATGATTTTAAAAAAAATATTAACTTCATGATCAATGCTATCCCTCTCTTGTTCAGTTGTCTGCTGCAGATCAACATAATCCTTCTTCTGTTTCTTCAAAAATTACTCCAAATTCCCAATGCTCTCTAGCCCAGAAAAATTGAAAAAAGACTAGAAAGCCTCGCCTGGACAATCAAACCAAGACCTCCGGTTCATCTTCCTCAGGTTCCAGTTCTCCGTATTCTGCTTCATAGTAGATTTTACAGGTCCCTGAGCATGTCTCACACGGCACGAACCTAATATCTCCACTATCCTCACAAACTCCATTTCCAATAACACTACCACCATCCTTCGCAATTTTCTACTAGCTACTCGAGCTGTCCTTCCTCGAGCATCTCAAGTTTAATATCTAAAGTTAGTATCATTGTCTAAATGACATATAGTGGAAGGTTGGAACTTTAATAGTTATTGTTGATAAGCATATCTCAAAAGTTAAAAATTCTAACTTATGTCTTTTGACTTATTTTAAACAATGAATAAACATCTCAATTATTGTAAAAGAGAAAAGCCAAACTCCATTACAAAGAACAACACTTCCCTACACACTTAATAGGCCGGCCAGACCATTTGAAAAGGAATTAGAATAACCCAATTTGTTGGATGCTTCTACATGTCTTTTGACGAGAAAAATCTTTTTTTAGACCAGAGTAAGTAAATATGATGCATGTGTTGAAGGAAGTCATCAGTTTTGTAGGCGCTCTTGTTTTGATTGTAAATAAAAATAATATATATATGAGACTTGTTATCTAATACAAATCTGCACAGTGAATATTCCAAGTATCCGGATGATGTTATGCCTGAGGATTGGGTATTTCTAATAGGACTTTTTGGGAGTGAAAAATTCAAGGTAATTTGATAGCAAAAGGGCATGATAAATTAATATATAAATAGTGATTCTTATGTATTTATTTAATTGCAGGTTGTGAGTGAGAGGAACAAAATAAATAGGGGAAAACAGTTGACTAAACACTCATGTGGCTCAAAGTCATTTGCACAAGTAGAGGAGTCTACGGTAAATACATTTACTGAAATCGCTTTACAATTATATATCATTCATTAATATCATATTATATGCTTATGTAAGATTATTATCTGTTGTAATATATCATAGAGAGATCCTAATACTGGAAATAAGGTAGCACCTGATCGAATTTGGGAGCTCCAACATACCCATAAGAATATGAAGGAAAGCAGGTGTGGTCAGATAGTCACAACAAATTCATGTAATTCTTTACTGCCATTATTTTATTGATTTACTGTTATGACTTGTTCATTTGATCTTCATTCATTGCTTGTGCTTCTTAAATTTTCTTCATCTTCTTATTATTTTCTTATTTTTAAAAAAATAAATCACCATTCTATTTTATTTTTAGTAAATGTTATTGTTACATTTTTATTTGTAAAGTTGTGGCCTTTGTCTCGTACTTTGATGAAGTTAGTTATTGTCCTTTTTATCATTTCTCTCTTTTTTTTCTCCAAAACACTCTATGTTTCTTATTTTATATAAACATTCATGTATAATTGCGGATCCAACTTCAGGAACTTGTGGCTCAACAACAATCCGAAGAAAATAAGCATCCAATGAATTCAGACGAAATTTTAGCTACTGTATTAGGAGAACGACTTGGCTATGTTCGTGGAAAAGGTTATGGAAAAAGGCCTACAAAAAAGAGTCGTTGCAGCAAGTAGACATAGGGGCGAGTACGTCTTCTGCAATAGATACTATGCATCAAGAAATGCAAGAGATGCTAAATGACTATCGATTTGCAAAGTAAGTTAGAAGAACAAATGGTTGCTAAATTGCAAAGTAAGCTAGAAGAGGAGTGTGCACACATGAACGACTTGGCTATGTTCGTGGAAAAGGTTATGGAAAAAGGCCTACAAAAAAGAGTCGTTGCAGCAAGTAGACATAGGGGCGAGTACGTCTTCTGCAATAGATACTATGCATCAAGAAATGCAAGAGATGCTAAATGACTATCGATTTGCAAAGTAAGTTAGAAGAACAAATGGTTGCTAAATTGCAAAGTAAGCTAGAAGAGGAGTGTGCACACATGAAGTTAATTATTTACTAATTTCATCAAGTGTAGTATTGATGATTTTTTAGATTATGCGTCTTCTTCATTCCTAGGGGATAATTATATTGATTTATTGTATATATGCATATATTAATTATGTTTATTTTTTTAAACAGCAAGCACAAAATATGTCGAAAATGAGGAAATGAAATGTTCAAGGGGTGGCTTGAAGACAATTATATATTTTTTTATGGTAGAAAATATTAAAGTCGGAAGACCTTACATTTACTTTTTTGATTATGTCCTGCAATGACGATGTTGAATTGACTATTTTCATTGTAAAAAACTTTTTACAATGAAAGATTCTATATATATAGTTCTATTTTTTGAATGTTCTGTTTACCAAAATGTTATCATGCTATATTTTTCTTGATCATGAGCTAGTACAAATATTAATATTACGAATAACAAAATATTTTAGTTTGGGTGGTGATTCCTTGTTACCAATAAAATCGATTAGTGGCGAGATTGTGGCGTCACGGAAAGTAGACACTCAGTGGTGATCCCAAATTGACGCTAAATGTAATTAGTGGAGACAAACATAATAAAAAAAGTTGAGTTATTGTGGCAATCATGATTGCTACTAATTGACTATTATGGCGAGGTAAGTCACCACCAAATCTTACCATTCAGTGGCGACCTCGTATTGACGTTGAATGTAATTAGTGGAGAAAAACAATCGCGACAGAAGGAGAGGGTGCTGTGGCAACCATGATCGCTAGCAATTGTTTATTGTGGCGTGACAGGTCGCTACCAAATCCTATCATTTAGTGGCGACAAACATTATTGGATTTAGTTGTCGTGTAAATCTTGAACAGCTATTAGTGGCAACAATTGTTGCCACAAAAACAAGCCTATTGTGGCAACCCATAAGTGTCGCAACTAAAGCCCCTTCTTCTTGTAGAGTATATATCCATGTTTATGATTATGCATTTTGACTATATTGGCTTATATCTTGTTGCATTGTGTTCCGCATACTCAGTACATTCAAATGTACTAACCCATACGCTATGCCAACATGATATTACCAAGTATTGACCGGAGCTCCTTTCGATCATCCTCCACGTGGCTAGTTCGGTACTTCAGAAATAAACATTGGTGAGTCCTCAAGTCCGAGGACACTATCTACATTATTCTTTCTATTTTGAGACTTCATTATATTGAACACTCGTTATTATGAGGGCAAGCTAAGAAAGTGTCTTGGCACCCACTCCAATCCAAGTTAGAGGTGTCGTTGGAAGCTATGAGGTATTTATGCTATGAGTTTGTCTTTTATATACTTTTATGATTATCAAAGACTTCCCTTAGTCCCGCTTTTCTTTTTGTATATCTCTTGTTGTTGCTTATTTTGCTTCCGCGATCAAGGATGTGTGGTTGATATGCTAAAAGGCTTGTTTAAGATACCTTGGGGTTCCCCATTTGCTGTGTCACTTCTAGGCCCTAGGCTTGGGTCATGACAAGCTAGGTATCGGAGCACTAGGTTGTTAATAGTCCTCGAAAATCCAACACACCGCATCAAGTAGAGTCTTATTCATGGTTGTGAAGCGCGCCATAACTATGAATTGAAGGCTATGAGAAATTTTAAGAAATGTTTTACTTCTTCATGATCTATGTCGTGCGATAGAGCTAGGTACTCTAAGGCTCATTTCTGATTCCTAACTATTACGTTTTAGAATATATCTCAAGCTATTCAGAATGGTGGATAGGACGGTGACCATCCCTCACTTGAAGGTCAACTTCCTAATGGTGACATGCCAAATGAGGTGACATGCCAAATGCAGAGGTTTGTAATGCACTATGGCTATTGGCCAAGTTTGTACTCAACTCAATCAATAAATGGGTGTCCCCGAGACTTCAAGGGATAAGAGGAGGGAGAGGAAGGCTAAGAGGGCCCTAGTTGATGGTGCCTCATTCTCTAATATTCTACCGATTCCCAAGTACAAGAAGAAAAGGATCCCTCTTTCCATTTATCAAGGGTGTGGTAAGAAGTATCAAGAAAGATGTTTGGTGGGCATTGAAGATGTTTTTAGTATGCCGATGTTGGGCATAAGATGAGGAATTGACTAATGGCCTCAAGGGAATAGAGAAGAAGGGCTCAATTTGAAAGTAGGCTTCCATATGCTAAGCCCGGTGGCAAGGGTGGGGCAAACCATCCTAGGTTCCCAAAATGTGGGAGAAATCATACTGGAACATATTGGTGTGGCAAGATGGGCCACAAGGTTGTTAATTGTCAATATGCTCAAAGGGAAAAAGTGTTGGTGTTCAAGCTTCTCCTACATGCAACAAGTATGGAAGGTACTATCTGGGAGATTGTTTGGCCGGTTCGAGTATATGTTTTGTGTGTGGCGCAAAGGATCACAAGTTGAGATATTAACCATAGGCTACAAGAAATTTTGAGGATGACCGTCGATGATCTCAACCGTACCCCTCTAGAGGTCACTAGACTTGGCATAGTACTTCACTGATATGTTAAAGGTTTCTTATTTTGATGTGTATGCTTTGACATATCCAAGTGCCACTCTTTCTTTCATCACTCCTTTGTTGCCAAAAAGCTTCATATGTGTCCAAATTGTTATGTGAACCTTATGAAGTGTCTACCCCCGTTGGTGAATCCATTATTGCTAAAAGAGTCTATATAGAAATTGTTTCATGTTCTAGATTGCATAAAGTCTTGCCTTGTGATTTTGTTGAACTTGACATAGTGGGTTTTGATATCATTCTTGGGATAGATTGTTTACATGCATATTATGCTTCCATTGATTATAGGACCAATAGAGTGAGATTCTAATTCCCTAACGAATTTGTCCTTGAGTGGGAAAGTTGTAATATGGTGGTCAAGGATAGATTCATTTCTTGTCTTAAAGCCCAAAAGTTGATTTCTAAGGATTGCATATACCATCTTGTGAGAGTTAGGGATGTTGAGTCTAAAGTCCTTCCTATTTAGTCGATTCTAGTGGTCAACGAGTTTCTTGATGTCTTTTCCGATGAGCTTCCCAATGTTCCTCCTGAAAGGGAAATATACTTTGGTATAGACCTCCTTCCTGATACTCAACCCATTTTCGTTCTCCGTTAACGTATGGGCCCGGCAGAATTGAAGGAGTTGAAGGATCAATTGAGGAATTTTT
Source organism: Solanum ossicruentum (assembly GCA_025774065.1). Taxonomy (NCBI): domain Eukaryota; kingdom Viridiplantae; phylum Streptophyta; class Magnoliopsida; order Solanales; family Solanaceae; genus Solanum; species Solanum ossicruentum. The sequence continues at coordinate 21,486 of JAOTQR010096237.1, read as the reverse complement.
TGGAGAAAGGTTTCATAAGGCCTAGAAAGTCATCTTGGGGTGCACCGGTGTTATTTGTGAAGAAAAAAAGATGGTTCTCTTAGAATATGCATTGTCTACCGGCAACTTAATAGGGTTACCATAAAGAACAAGTACCCTCTACCAAGGATCGATGACTTTTTTGATCAACTACAAGGGGCTAGTCACTTTTCTAAGATTGATCTTCGATCCGAATATCACCAAGTGAAGGTGAGAGAGTGTAATATTCCCAAGATGGCTTTACAGACTAGGTATGGGCACTTTGAGTTTGTGATTATGTCGTTTAGGTTGACTAATGCACCGGCTATATTTATGGATCTCATGAATAGGGTCTTTAAACCTTATCTTGAAATGTTTGTGGTGATATTTATTGATGATATATTGATTTATTCTCGAAGTGAGGAAGATCACACTTGAGGGTGATGTTGCAAATCTTGAAAGAGGAGAGGTTGTTTGCTCAATACAAAAAATATGAGTTTTGGTTGAAAGAGGTTGCGTTTCTAGGGCATGTGGTGTTGGGTGATGGCATTAAGGTGGATCCTAAGAAGAAGGAGGTGATATAGCCTAGACCCTTAACTCCATCAGATATTAGGAGTTTCTTGGGTTTAGCGAGGTACTACCAGAGGTTTGTGAATGGCTTTTCTTCTATTGCTTCTCTTATGACAAAGTTGACCTAAGAAAAAGGCAAAGTTCGTGTACCGATGAATGTGAAAAGAGTGTTCAACTTATGGTGTGTTTTGATACAAAATGGTTTGTGGTTTATTGTGATGCCTCAAGAATTGGTTTAGGGTGTGTTTTGATACAAATGGCAAGGTGATAGCATATGCCTCTGGACAACTTATGGTGCATAAGTGAAATTATTCCAACCATGATCTTGAATTGGCGGCCATGGTTTTTGCTTTTAAATTTGGCATTACTACTTGTATGGGGTTCATGTTGATGTGTTTACTGCCATAAAAGTCTCCAATATGTGTTCACATAAAAAGATCTTAACTTGAGACAAAGAAGGTGGTTAGAGCTCTTTAAAGACTATGATATGAGTGTGCATTATCATCCCGGCAAAGCTATTATTATGGCAGATGCTCTAAGTAGATTGTCCATGGGTAGTCTAGCTCATATTGATGATGGTGGCAAAGAGGTGGCTAGAGAAGTTCACCGATTGGCAAGATTGGGGGTTAGGTTGGATGAAGTTGAAAATAAGGGTATAATGGTTGTTGATGGTTCTAAATCTTCTTTGATTGAGGAAGTAAAGTCAAAATAAGATCTTGACCCCTTTTTGATAGAGTTGAAGGCCTTGGTGAAGGATGGTAAAGTGGAGGTTTTCTTCCAAGGGGGAGATGGTGCCCTTAGGTACCAAGGTAGGTTGTTTGTTCCTAATATTAATGACTTAAGGAGTTGATCTTGAAAGAGGCCCATAATATTGGACCGAATTTGGTTACGAAAACTTTGAAGAGGGTCAGGCCTATAAGGGATAGACTGAAGACAGCTCAAAGTAGACAAAAGTCCTGTTTAGATGTAAGAAAGGGAGATCTTAAGTTTAAGGTTGGTGATTGGGTTTACTTGAAGATCTTACCCATGAAGGGTGTGGTCTGGTTTGGCAAGAAGGGTATATTGAGCCCAAGGTTTATCGGTCTTTGTAGAATTTTGAGGAGAGTTGTTACGGTTGCATATGAATTGGAGTTGCCTATGGAAATGAATTATGGTTCATCTGCTCTTTCATATGTCTATGTTGAGGAGATGTGTTGGTGACCCAAGTGCTATAGTTTCCCTTAGAGGTTATAGGTGTTGTAGAAGATAATTTGACCTATAAGGAGGTCCTGGTGGAGATTTTGGATAGACAAGTAAAGAGATTGAGAAACAAATATGTAGCTTCCGTCAAGGTCCTTTGGAGGAATCAACAAGTTGAAAGTGCCACATGGAAAACCAAAGTGGACATGAAAAAGTGATACCCATATCTCTTCCACTCTACTCAAGCTGAAGGTAATAATTTAAGTCTCCTATATGATATCAAGTCTTAAGTTTAACCCCTCATGTCATTTTGCATGAGTTTATGTTTAGGGTAATAAGTTTATGGTGATTTTTACATTTATTTGAGATTTTTGAAAATGATGTTTAAATGCATTTGTTGCATTCATGTCAGGTTAAAATCTTCATAATTACTTCTCTTACGCATTTTTCTTTGAAATTCAGGGACGAATGTTCCCAAGGGGAAGATATTGAAACGTCCCACATGTGTTTCGAAATGCCCCATAATCGTAATTTTCATATATCTCAAAATCCATACGTGATTTCAAAAATTCGACTTCATATTTTCAATCAAGGGGAAAAATTGTGTAGGAAATAGGTATAACCTGGAATTTAGAAGACCCGTAACAAAAAATAATTTTTACTAATTTTACGATTTCTAGTGGTTGTTCGGGCCCAGGGCGTGAAGCGCCAAGGGCACGCCACTGTAATTCCAAGTCCATTTCTGGTCCGCAATGCGCCAGGGGCGCTGACCATTATATTATTTTCCTTGGTTTTTCTGTTTCGGCCAAGGGCATTAGGGTCATAGCCCCATGCCCAATTAATGTGAAATCACCCATACTTAGCCATTTTTCAACTCTATAACTCATGAAACCCTCTCTCAAGCCCCTCTCAGACTCTATCAATTCTCTCATTAAAATCTAAGGGTCTCAAGCTCAACTTTGGGACGCAAGGACTTATTACAAGATCTAAGTCTACTTCAAGTTCACCTCAAAGAATTCAAGGTTTAGGGTATGTGGGTTTCATCAATTAGGTCCTTTCACCCATGGAGCCCAACCTTTCTTTTTATGAAAATTGCATGTTTTCAAGTTGTATTGCCTATGGGTATCTCTTATCATAGATTATGAATATAAATTATGTTGAGGTTTTATGAAGTATTGACTGACTATGCATGACCATCTATTTCCAAGCTTATTCCATGAATTGGTTTGTCCATTGAAACTATGCATGTTTTGAGCTATGAAACTATGAACTATTATTAGCTTTTGTGATGGATTTCAAGGTACTCTACATGACGGTTTTACTACCATATTGGTAGGTTAATTTGCATTGAGTTTACTCATCTTGTTTTGCTTTTGAATTGCATGATTTTGAACAAGTATCATGAACACACCATGTGTTTGGTAAAATGGCATCACAAAAATTCTTAAGTAATTGATGATCTATTACATGATTTAGATGTCAAGTGAATTCATGATTACTAAGGAATTTCAAGCATGTATTGAATTCATAAAAGGTATCTATGATTCTACAAGTATGAGGTTAAGCCTTATTTCAAGATTTTTACCTCTTGTGAGCCATTTATGTTAAAGCAAGGGTTCATGTATGATTATGATCTACTCTCATGTTCAAATTAGGCTCACTAGTAAAGGTCAAGCATGTTTATGAGCTACTCAAGCCATGTTCTTACAAGATATTCATGTTATGATTAAAGTATGATTATTTCAAGTATTTCGTGGGATTTGACTTAGCACCGATTGAGGCTTAAGATGGAGGGTCGACTCAAGGGGTCCTTATATAAAGTCTTTAGTCTCTAAACTATGTGCCATCATAGGATTATGATTATTACTCTTGTTATACTATTGGATCCATCTAGTTCATGTCATCATGTTTTGTTTGCCTTGGCAAGTAGACCATACTTCCCTGAGGGGTGTCATGTCCAGTCACCTGAACCAAGGGGGTATCAGGCCTCGGTATTCAAGTTGTAGCTGCTTGGTCTATGTCGGTTGAGGTCACTTCCCACATATCTATGATATATATTGTGCAAGATGAATGAATTACAAGCATGTTTTACTATGAGAAATGATCATACATGTCATATTGAGATTATATATCCATTTTTTATGATTATGCATTTTGACTATATTGGCTTATGTTTTGTTGCATTGCATCCCACATACTTAGTATATTCAACATATTAACGCATCTTCTATGTCTACATGATATTACCATGTAGGGACCGGAGCTCCTTTCTATCATCCTCCACGTGGCTAGTTCAGATCTTCAGAGGTAAGCATTGTTGAGTCCTAAAGTCCGAGGACACTATCTACATTACTCTTGTTATTTTGAGACTTCATTCAACACTTGTTATTATGAGGATGATCCCAGAAAGTGTCTTGGCCCCCGCTCCAATCCAAGTTAGAGGTGTCATTGAATACAATGATGTATTTATGTTATAAGCTTGACTCTTATATGCTTTTATGATTATCAAAGACTTCTCTTAGTCCCGCTTTCCTTTTTTTATATCTCTTGTTATTGCTTATTTTGCTTCTGCGACCAAGGTTGTGTGATTGATATGCTAAGAGCCTTGTTTGAGGTCCCTTCGGGTTCTCCATTCACCGTGTCACATCTAAGCCCTAGGCTTGGGTCATGATAAGAACTCCTTAAGAATTATGAATGAGTGTACACTATCATCTTGGCAAAGCTAATATTATGGACGATGCTCTAAGTAGAGTGTCCATGGGTAGTCTTGCTAATATTGATGTTGGTAACAAGGAGGTGGCTAGAGAAGTTCACCGGTTAGTTAGGCTGGGGGTTAGATTGAATGAAGCTGAAAATGATAGTGTAGTGTTTGTTGATCGTTCCAAATCTTCTTTGATTGAGGAAGTCAAGTTAAAGCAAGACCTTGGCCCTTAGGCTTTGATGAAGGATGGTAAAGTGGAGGTTTTCTCCCAAGGGGAGATGGTGCTCATAGGTACCAAGGTAGGTTGTGTGTGCCTAATGTTAATGACTTGAGGGAGATGATTCTGAAAGAGTCCCATAATTCATCCTATTCTATTCACCCCGGTTCCACAAAGATGTATAGAGACTTGAGGGAGTGTATTGATGGGGTGGTATGAAGAGAGATATTGCCAAGTTTGTAGCCGGTTGTCACGATTGTCAACAAGTGAAAGCCGAACATCAAAGGTCAGTTGGCCTAGCCCAAGACATAGAAATTCCTACTTGGAAGTGGAAAGAGATTAATATGGATTTTGTGGTTAGGTTGCCAAAGACTATGAAACACTTTGATTCTATTTGGGTTATTGTGGATAGAAAGACCAAGTCGGCTCAATTTCTACTAGTTAAAACATCTTATGGTGCTGAAGACTATGCCAAGTTCTATATTTATGAGTTGGTTAGATTGCATAGGGTACCTTTGTCTGTTATTTCGAATCGTGATGTTAATTCACTTCTCATTTTTGGAGGTTCTTCCAAAGGGTCTTAGTTCCTTGGTAAAGCTTAGCATGGATTATCATCCTCAAATGGATGGCCAAGCTGAAAGAACTATCCAAACTCTTGAGGATATGCTTAGGGCTTGTGTTTCGGAGTTTAAGTGTAGTTAGGATGAACATCTTCCACTTTTTAAGTTTGCTTACAAAAATAGCTACCACTCTAGTATTAGTGTGGTTCTCTTTGAAGCTCTATATGGTAGGCATTGTAGATCCCTAGTTGGGTGGTTTGATGTGGGGAAGATGGCCTTGTTAGGCCTGGATTTGGTTATTAAAGCTTTGGAGAAAGTGAGGTTGATAAGAGAGATATTGAAGACGGCTCAAAGTAGACAAAGGTCCTACTCCGATGTGATTAGAAGAGAACTTGCGTTTAGTGTTGATGATAGGGTTTACTTAAAGGTCTCACCGATGAAGGGTGTGGTCCGGTTTGGCAAGAAAGGGAAATTGAGCCCAGGGTTTGTGGGACCTTATAGAATTTTGAGAAGGATTGGTAAGGTTGCTTATGAATTAGAGTTGCCTTCAGAAAAAGGTATGGTTCATCTGGTCTTCCATGTGTCGATGTTCAGGAAGTGTGTAGGTGACCCAAGTGCTATAGTACCCTTAGAGATTGTGGGTGTTATGGAGGATAACTTGACCTATGAGGAGGTCCCGGTGGAGATATTGGATAGATAAGTTGAAAGGTTGAGAAACAAAGATGTAATATTCATCAAGGTCCTTTGGAGGAATCAACAAGTTGAAAGTGCCACATGGGAGGCCAAGGAAGACATGAAAAGGCTTTATCCATATCTCTTCCACTCTACTCAAGATGAAGGTAATAAATTAAGTGCCATATATCATTTCAAGTCTGAAGTTTCAGCCCTTATGTCATTTTTGCATGCATTAATGTTCATGGTAACAAGCTTATGGAGATTTTTGACATTCATGTTGGGCTTTTTGAAAATGATGTTTAAGTGCATTTGTTGCATTCCTATCGGGATGAAATCTTCATAATTACTTCTCTTACGCACATTTCTTTGACATTAGGGAATAAATATTCCCAAGGGGGAGATATTGGAACACCTCTCATGTGCTTTGCAATGCTCTATAATCATAATTTCTATATATCTCAAAATTCGCGTGTGATTTCGAAATTCCAACTTCATATTCTTGATCAAGGGACAAAATTGAGTAGGAAATGGGTATAACCCAGATTTTTGAAGACCCATAGCGAAAAGTATTTTTTGCTAATTTTTGAATTACAGTGGTTGTCCACGCCCAGGCTGCAGCGCGCCTGGGGCGCGGACTAGGGTAAGTAGTTCCTCCGCATTTGCTTAGTGTAGAGGACTGGATGCTGACTAGTGTAAAATTTCTCTCGGATTTTTGATTTCATCCAATGGCAATGGGGTAATAGCCTCATGCCCATTTAAACGTGAAATCATCCATACTTAATCATTTTTAAACTCTATAACTCATAAAACCCTCTCTAAAATCCCTCCACAACTTTATCAAATCTCTCATTCAAACTCAAGAATTTCATGCTCAATTTTGAAATCCAAGAACCCATCTCAAGCTTCAAGTCTCCTTCAAGTTCATTTCATGAAATTCAAGGTTTAAGGTATGTGGGTCTTCGTCCATGGGTCTTTCACCCATGGAGCCCAACCTTCTTTTTTTATGAAAATTGCATGATTTCAAGTTGTATTACTAATGAGTATCTTTTATGATGAAGTCTAAACATAAATTATGTTGGGGGATTTGTCAAGTATTGACTGATTATGCATGAATATTTATTTTAAGCTTATTCCATGAATTGATTTTGTCTATCGATACTATGCATGATTTGTGCTATGAAACTATGAACTACTATGAGCTTTTGTGATGGATTTCAAGATTATCTAAATGAGGGTTTTAATACAATATTGGTGGGTTGATTTTGAATTGATTTTACTCTCCTTGTTATACTCTTGAGTTGCATGATTTTGAACAAGTATCATGAATCCAACAAGTGTTTAATGAAATTACATGACAAGATTTCTCACGTTGTTGATGAACTATTACATGATTTACAAGTCAAGTGACTTCATGATGATTAAGGGCTTTCAAGTATGTATTTAACTCTTGAAAAGTATCCATGATTTTACAAGTATCAAGTTGAGCCCTATTTCAAGATTGTAACCTCTTGTGAGCCATTCATGTCAAGGCAAGGGATCGTGTATCATTATTATTTTCTTTTATGTTCAAGTTGGGATCACTAGTAGAGGTCAAGCATGTGAATGAGCTACTCATGTCATCTTATCATGTCTCTTACAAGTTATTCATGTTATGATTAAAGTATGATTATTTCAAGTATTCTATGGAATTTGACTTAGCACCGATTAAGGCTTAAGATGGGGGCTTGACTCAAGGGGTCCTTATTTAAAGTCTTTCGTCTCTAAACTATGTGCCACTATAGGATTATATATTTTACCCTTGCGATACTAGTGGATCCATTTAGTTCATGTTATCATATTTGGTTTGCCTTGGAAAGTAAACCACACCTCACCAAGGGGTGTCATGCCTGGTCACCTATACCGAGGGGGTGTCATGCCTTAGATTTCAAGTTGCAGCTATTTGGTCTATGTTGGTTAAGGTCTCCTCCCACATATGTATGATAAATTATTCAAGTTAAGTGTTATACAAGCATGTGTTATTACAAGCCTTGATCATGCATATCATATTGAGATTGTATATCTATTGATTATGATTATGCATTTTGAATATATTATCTTATGTCTTTGTTGCATTTCACCCCGCATACTTAGTACATTCAAACATACTAATGCATGCTCTATGCCTACATGATATCACCATGTAGGAATCGGAGCTCCTTTTGATAATCCCCCTTCACGTGTCCAGTTCGGTTCTCCAAGAAAGTGAGTCCTCAACTCCGAGGACAATATCAACTTTTATTCATGTTGTGTTAAGTCTTGTTCCTTGTGTTGGATACTTATTATTATGAGGGTCAGTCCAGGAAGTGTTTGTGCCCCCGCCCCATTCTAAAGTAGAGGTGTTGTTGGATACTAAGTTTGTATATGCTTTTGAGCTTGACTCTCCTTATATCTCTATATTTATGAAAGACTTCCCTTAGTCCCGCTTCCCTTTTAATACTTGACTCTTGTTTTGTTTTATTTTGTTTCTACAACCAAGAATGTGTACATTATATGATAAGAGGCTTGTTTGGGTTATCTCCGGACTTCCCATTCGTCGTTTCATGTCTAGGCCCTAGGCTTGGGTGGTGATAGTGGACAAAAAGAATGGGAGTGGCAAGTTGATGAGGGCGACCAAAAGGATTGCTCGGCATATCGCTGAGTCATATGGGTGATGATCAATTCCACTTCACTTGGGATAGTGGTAAATCTGAAGGTGCTAACAACTTTGGCGAAGAAAATATCCAGTCGGTGAATCATCAATCCCAGTTGACGATGGTCAGTTTCACTGCACTTCAGGGTAGAAGTCAAGGTGAATTTACTGTGAAAAAGGGCGGTCCCTAGCATGTTTTGCACAGCATGAAGTGTAACAACCCATCTTAAGTTGAGATGTCCCACATCGATAAAACACATAAAAGATGCTGGGTATATAAGTTAAGGACTAGTCTATATACTATGGGGCACATTTTAGGGTGAGCCTAAAAGGACAAATTCATGATAGGTTAGGCCCAAGAGCAAACAATACTTCACAGTGTTGGGCCAGGTCATTATAGATGGTATCAGAGTCACTCTTGTGTGAGCCTTGTCGATGTGGGGCTAGATTTCCACTGAGTTTAGATGAATCCCGGTGAGGCAGGGCAAACCTCAGTGCTGAGTCTAGGCGAATCCTATGCGATGGAAAAAACCTCAATGAGGATGCTAAGTCTATAAAAGGGATGAATGTAACAGCCTATCCTAATATGAGATGTCCTACATCGGCAAAACATAGGAGATAGTCAGGGCATATAAGTAAAGGACTGGTCTATATACTATGAGGTGCCTTTTGGAGGTAAGCCAAAAGGGACAAATTCGTGATGGGCTAGGCCCAAGAGTGGGAAATACTTCGCAGTATTATGCTAGGTCATTACACCAAGTGTTCTAGGCAGTGTGGTTCCACAACGTCGAGCATGCACGCTCACCGACCTACATAAGGTTTTTCAAATGCCTTGTCCCTTTCACTTTTTTCCTTCCCTCATTTTCTCTTCTCTAGCACGCCAATACCCTTTTTCCCTTGCTTTTCATTGAAAATTTTCACCAAGAAGTTGGGAATAATCATCAATGGGCGTCACCAAAGATTTTCATTGTGTCTCATTGTTGAATAGGTATTATTTCGGCTCTTTATTCTAGTTCTTTGAAGAAGCCATGGTTTATGAAGTATATCAGGATTTATGATGTGAAAATCATGCCTTATACTTTGAAATTTTTGTTGAGAATACAATGGGCAGGAGTTTAGAGTTACTTTTAAACCCTGTTGTATGTATGTGTGATTGGTTTTGGGTTTTCATATCTTTTTATGAATGTCGAAATTGGGAGTGTGAATAAGCTGGGTTAAAGTCATGAATGGACGTTTTCTTACTTATTGATGTATAGTTTGTGGGATTGACCCCAAATTTTATGTTTGATATGATGCTTGAATGTACTCAATTAAAACTATGTCATGCTCACACGAATGTGTTCTTGTAATGTGCTTGCCTATTGGATTGATTACTTATATTAGCTATGTGTGAAGTCCGAGAAACCCCTGATCTCCTTTAAGCGATTGAACTTTCCCTATGATAGATTAGGTGACATCATTCTTAAGGATAAATCGTTGTTTGATCTAGTGTATAGCCATTGGGACCATGTGATAGTGCTTGCCAATAGATAAGCTTATATTGATATGTTGTGGTAGGTTGGTATGTGTAATTCATCCTATGTTCTCTGTGAAATTTAGAGCTTTGGTGAATGGATGAAGGGCCTGTAAGTCACAACAAGCGATGGTCATTTTGACTACTTAAGTGCACTGGGGGATGCGCCCAAATAAAGCATACACCACTTTATTTGCCTGTTTTATGCATGCCTAATAATATCCATAAATGACTTGTTTTTGGTAATAGATGAACATTACCATATGTAAATTGGGGTGCATGATAGACATCGGTACTCCAGTTCATTTCTCCATTTGAATTAGAATAAATATGTTTTCGAACAATCTCTTTAAAATTCAAAGTGGATATTCCTATGCAAATCTCAGCAATTACTTGTTCTAATTCTACATATTGATCATTTTGAACTAAAAGAAAACTTTTGGGTGGCATATTGACATTATGTAGAATATCTTCAATCTCAATAGTTAGATACAAGTCCATAGAACATACTGTTGCAACTTTTGATGATGAGCTTTCTTTGTCACCGAATCAAATCGGTGGATCGTAGATTGAGCTTTCTTTGTCACCGAATCAAATCGGTGCATCTGAAATCTGTGCAAAAATTATGACGTTCAGCTTGACTTCTGAATCAGCTTGGCGATTCACTGAATATAATACGCGGTCTAATTGATCTGTCTATTCTGAATGTCTTTCCCATGATCAAATATTTTGCTTGGTTGTTTGTCAATACTTCTCACAAGAATGTTGAAGTATTTTATGCAGAATGACCAAGTGAAAGCATGTTCTAGCCAAATCCACGAGGTTCTCACCCTTGCTAAGAGAGTCCAGCCCGAAAAGGCATAAAAGTGAGGCCAAAACCAAAGCCTTAGGTGATGTTATCTCACAGTCCTCTCAGAATACTCAGGAAGCCACATCCCCAAAGTTCTTAAATAGGCTCAGGACTGAAGTTCATAGGACAATCTACAAGAAAAAGCAACTATCAATAGAAGGGTTGAATGATCAATACACGGAGGTTTTGGAAGTACTTAAATTCCATTACTTTCAGAGCTTTACAAAACCTCGGGACCCATATGTGCCTGGTCTTGTGCGTGAATTCTATGAAGGTATGCCCATGTTGTTCCAATGAGTAGAAGCAGGGTACCAACTGCGTCAAAACCCCTGGACATTGTAAAGGTTAGGGGTGTGCAAGTTTCATATGGAAAATGAAATTAATGATGCTTTGGGTTGCACGTTCCATAGTCAGAGCTACTTGAAATATCTATTGCAGCTTCAAATCTTTGAAGATATCAAAGCATGGTTAGCTCCATTAGTTGAAATTCTAACCACCACCACCACCACCCCATAGTTAAAGGAGGGGGAAATCATTGAGAAGAAGGAGCTAAATATACTTGAGTGGTTTTGGTTTAGGTTCATTAGCAATAATTTGATACCTTCTTAGAATGAGTCTGTACTTATCATGCTAAAGACGCATTATTGGGATGTATCATGGACAAAAAGGAGTTGAATCTTGGATCAATCATCACCTCAGAGATCCTTTCCAAAGCAAAACAAGAGCAAACTTCTTTGTCATTTCCAAGTCTCATTACAGTTGTATGCAAGCATGCCAGAGTCCCAAAGAACAAAAAGATTGACACAGAGGTGACTCCATTGACGATCACTGGTATCCAATGAATTGAGGCTGAGTACCTAGGGGATAAAGAGGATAAGGCTATGAAGAAATCAGTTGACACAACGTCGGGGATTGATATTTAGGCCCTTTAGTCCAGAGCTATATAGTTGGGCACCGAGGCAGGTATGTCTTCTTCTCCTTGACTATACACTCTTCTTCTGCCCCTGTTCAATCTAGAGAATCAGAAGGCACGGACGATCATCCCCTGTTCACTAGGGCCACTATTTTTGCCACTGCTCACTTGGCCAAAGTCGCTGATCTTCAGGCTACAGAGGTTGAGTCATTTGTGCCCAAGATAGTTGAGGCAGCCATAGTTATGTCAAGGTTGAGACTAAACATCGTGAGTTACTAGAGGCTCATAAACTAAGGATGGATAGGCTTGAGGCTATGATTGATGACCATGGGAAAGAGTTAGCGAGTTTGAAAAACAAAATGATGGGGGTTGAGAAGACAGCTGGTAGTATAGACACATTAACTTTAAAAGCTGATAATGATAAATTGGAAAAAGGTGACACCCCTCTAGTCCAATAACTTGAGCATATTTTTTGATGGGTGGGAAGATCCACCACTCAAAATGGATAATGCTATGATCCCAAATGAAGAGATGAATGTAGAGGCTCTAGGTGATAGCAGTGAAGAGGATCAAGAGGTGAGTACCCCGAAGACTGATGATGAGACATTGGGAGCAAAGAAAAGCCAAGAGGACTGGGAGGAGCTAGATAGAGTGGAGAATGAGATGGTAGATACAGCACTTGTAGCTTCTGTGTTAGACCAGTGCATGATTGGCACATCCGGTGTGAGAACACCTGAGCCTGCTAGACTTGACATTGACCTTGAGAGCACACCGGTAGAAGAAGGCATTGATACCCACATGATATCTTCTTCAGCTTTACCACCACTACCACTACAGTAGGAGTGACTTGACAGAGGAATTCTCATACTCACTACTTTCTCTTATGTTTACTATTTATTATCCCTTACATATTGAGGGCAACATTTATTTTGTTAGGAGGAGGTAAGCTTGAGGAATTCCCTATCTTCTGGATGTTTTATTTTGAGACAATGATGGTATTTTATTTTGATACATGGTGCTATTAATGAATATTTAAATAATTTTTAACGTTTTGGGTTGTAATTAAATTTTAATTTGGATTGTAATAGAGTCATATTTATTTTTATTATTTCTTTTATTTTTCTTGTGAATGGATGAATGATTGCAAAATTTTATCAAACCCTGCATATAAATGAGAAGCATACGAATGTAATATCATGCCTCTAGTCCTTGGCAATCTGAGCATTGATGATTCATATCTTTGATTCGGATAGTGTCATGGACGAGGAGTATGTATTCACTATTTAGTTCATTCTTGATAAATCAATCTTTGAATGGATTTGAGGAATCTTGAGTTCACTATATAAGTAATTGAAGTTGGATATTTGATGATCGAAAAAAATAAGTGTGTTGCTATTGTTTGAATGCAAAGCCATTTTGTCAATATGGGATCAGTTATCTTGTTGAAATGCTTGTATTGCATCATCTAGAACTTTCCTAGTTTGTCTAGAGAAGTAACTTGGCTAATTCTGTATTAGGATAGGACCTTAGGCCTTTCTTTGGTTCCATTAGTCCAAGTTGACCATAGTGACATCCATTGATAGTGTAGTGAATCCTTAGTGAACCTCTTTTGAGTCTTGACCCCTTCTTTGGCAGCTTTGTAACCTTGACTCATTTTTGTGAAAGATAGGTCCTTTTTGTTCCTTACCAATTCGTCCTTGAACTCGAAAGTAAAGCAGTGGTCGAAAGCTAAGTTGGGGTGGTTAGTAAGAAGAATGAAGTTTCTCCCATGAAAGCATTGGAAAACGAATGATAAGAATGAAATAAAGACATCGAGGAGTCCTAGAACAAAAATGAAAAGAAAAAGTGAGAGAGAAAAAGTTTGAAAATTGAGGACCCTCTAAAAAAAAGAGAGAAAGAACGTCTTGTTGGGAAAGAAAAGACAAAAGGGAGACATTTAGGATTATGAATCAAAATGCAAAAGAGATATCAAGAATGAGAGGAATGAAAAGGGAACCAAAAGAACCTTTGTGCTTGAAAAGAACATGTAGAGTTTAAGGAGGGATGAACCACTATTAACCATATGATATCCTATCCAACCTTTATCCTACGTTATTGTCCTAACAAAGTTCTTTGGGATCCTAGTCCGGAAGAAAGTCAAGTGAACTCCGGTTGAGTATAAATCAATGGTATAATCTTGAGTATTCAGGATCTTCTTTGGCGTAAGGGCAAATGACGATGTTTTCGGGGAATGATTAGCAACTCCATGAGAAATTGTGAACATAGTCATGTTTTAATTATTCCTTAGTCATCTTTCGAGGCCTCAAGGTCACATAAGTGGTTTATGGAAGTTTGACAAAGGATGAAAAAGGTGAAAATGTATGTGTTGCTCCATGTGGCCCTATATGTAAGCTCTGATCTAGATAGATTGATGTATGATTTGCTTGAGGGCAAGCAAAGGCTTAAGTTGGGGATGTTAATGAGTCCATATTTTGGACTTATTTTGGGGATAAATTGAAAGGAAACATTGCCCTTAGAGTGCTGATAATTCCAATTTCTAAAAAATATGCATGTACTATGACAAGAAATAGAGTTAAAAGTGTGTAAAAGGGAAAGACTTAGTGGAATCATTAAAAGTGAGTAAAAGTGTTGATAGGCGGTGAAAAGTGGTATTGCCGACATACTCAGCCATCCGCCGAATGATCAAGGAAATCACCTAACTATGCAGCAACCAAGATTCTAAGTCCAGTCAGAAGTGTAGTCATGATCGATGTCGCAAATCATATTCGGTGATACGCCAAAGTGCGAAGTGATCGCCAAAAGTTGCAGTACTCAAAGCCCCAAAATACTGACATAAAGGATTTAAAGACTGTAGATGCTTATTTTCTTTAACATAAAATTACTTGCAATCACACAATATAAATATATAGCTACTTGAACGTATCAATTAAAAAAATAAATGATAAAATAGTGATTAACATTATCATAATAAAAAATAATTTATCATCACATGTCACAATGACCTAGTAGTAATATTACCATTAGAAAAAGAGACTTCTAGTATTAAAGTCATAATTGTGCTCGACAAATTTTCATATGTTGAAAATGATGAATATAGCATCATTGCTTCTAGTTGCGAATATCTTACACTCTACATAATAAACCAAACAACCATTCAAAAATTCATCGTTGATACTATTACGAAGTTCATTTTTTATGTAGTTCATGGATGAGAAAGCTTGTTTCATAGAAGCGATAGCAACAGGAAGAATGAGAGTCAACTTGATAAGCAAATAAACAAGTGGCCAAGTTTGATGCAAACTTGACTTCACCAATAATTTAGCAAGGCCACTAATTCCCTTCAAATTGGAGAACTTCTTGTCAGAACGATGAGCATAAACTACAAGACTATCAAGCTGATAACTAAGATCTCGAAGCTTATTGGTATCAAACTCATTCGTACAATATTCAGCCAACCTCATTATCCTGACCTTATCAAAGCTACCAACCGAATTGACTGGATTTCAAGCTAGCCATTCAAGAAGTAAGTGACTACTTATAGCATCAAAACGATTATTAAGCTATTGAAGATGCAAATCAATAACAACATAAAATATCTCAACACGTAAATGATGAGAATATGTAATATCAAGAGCTTTATGCTTCAACTTTCCTGGAAAGTAGCTACAATCCATCTCCAGAGTCATTATCTCATGCTTATCACAAAAATATGATACACCATTCACTAGTGAATCAAATTCATTATCCCTCATATTTTGTAATCTTTGCTTTGTAAGAGCAAGAAAAAATCTCATAGCATTGAAAATATCTTCATCCATCCTTTGTAATGAGGAGCTTAACTCATTTGTCATCATTAGAACTTTCCACATCATGTGCACATAAATGCAAAATCAAGTTTCTTAATTGCATCCACAAGACTTTTAGCAAGAAGCCAGTTAGTATATTTGGACCTTCACGTCTAGTATATTCAAGCACATGATTAACTGATGAAAATAGAACAATAAGGTTATCCAATGTTTCTATAATGAGAACCCCAACGAGTATCACCTAGACGTTGAAGTCCACGTTCTTGATATAATCCTCGGTCAGTATGCACTTCACCTGATATGAGCAGTTCCTCTAATTTTCAGCTTGATGTTCTCGAAGTAAATCCCCGCGCTTAAAAGATGCTCCAATAATATTTAATAGATTAGTAAATAAACAAAAAAAAATCATCTACATTTGAATCCTTCTTTGCAAGAGCTACAAGTGTTAATTGTAATTGATGGGTAAAACAAAGGATGCAATATGTCAATGAAGTCTCATTCAAAATTAGAGTCTTAAGGCCATTTAGCTCCCCTTGCATGTTGCTAGCTCCATTATAACATTGGCCACGAACTTGAGATAGACTTAATGAGTGATCTGAGAGAAAAGAGTAAATTGTCTCTTTTAACGAATGAGCAGTTGTATCCCTAACAAGAATAATATGAACAAATCGCTCTACTGCTTTGCCATTTTTGTTAACATATCTCAACACAAGTGTCATTAGTTCCTTATGTGATATATCCTTTGATTCATCAACTAATATTTCAAAATAATCTCCATCTAAGTCTTCAATGATAACTTTGATTGTTTCTTAGCACAAGAATCAACAGTATCCTTTTGACTACTTAGGGAACACATCATTTCATTTTTTGAAACATTTCCTAAAATAATGCTTCCAACTTTGCTTCCAATATTTTGATCAATATCTTCATACCATTGCAAAATTTCAAGAAAGATGCCTCTATTTGAAGAAGATCAACTCTCATCATGCCCACGAAATGATAATCATAATCTCAAAAGAATCTTGTCGCATCAATTGAAGCACTTAAACGACATTGAGACTCACTTTTTATTTTATGGATTGCTTGTCAAAAGAAGTGTGAATTGACCGTGATTGATTCATTAAATTAAGCATCTTCTTAAAACACTTGTATGGATGCTATTTACATCTCCAACATGAGCTTTAAATCTGTCAAGAGCTTTATTTCAATTTCTAAAGTCATTCTTTGTAAAAGCAGCATTAATCATATTTTCACGACCTTCACATTCATTGTTAAATAAATAGCCACACAACCAAAATGCAGCATCTTTTGTTATGTTGTACTCCTACCATGTACGACCCTTAAACCAATTAGGACAAAATTGACGTATTTCCTTCTCAAATTGTGTTTTAGGAAAATCATGTTCTTTAGGTTGACAAGGCTTTTTTTAGAATATAATATCTTCTAATATCATCCTCTATATTAGGATTATATTTTGTAATGGGCTTTCTAATTCCTGGATAAATCAATGTCAGAAATATATATTTTTCTTTGAATCTCTGGAGCTACGGATGAATTGGTAGATGGATGAGTAGAACTAGAACTTGGATGGTCAAGTTTCTGACATATCTATCAATCTCGATTAACAAAGCTAAATTCTATACAAAACAAAATTCAATTTTATCATAAATTTCATTCACATAATTCAATCAATTTTTATAGAAATTCATTACCCATGACTTTC
This sequence comes from Solanum ossicruentum, assembly GCA_025774065.1. Classification (NCBI taxonomy): domain Eukaryota; kingdom Viridiplantae; phylum Streptophyta; class Magnoliopsida; order Solanales; family Solanaceae; genus Solanum; species Solanum ossicruentum. The sequence goes on along the minus strand of JAOTQR010096237.1, from coordinate 4,114 downwards.
TATTGACAATAATCTAAACAACAAATTTCTAATGTAATGAATCAATGAGCACAAATTCTTCAATCATGAAATTAGCATTTATTTCACAATTTAATTTTTAAATCAAGTAAGTTGGTAAGTGATAACAAAAAGAATTATATTCTATCTAAAAGCATGGGAGTACATAAAATAATATTTCTTTTAATCATAAATCACTTGGTATATGAGACTATAATATGTTGATCAAAAAAAAAAAAGAACTTGAATATATATTTTAGAATATGAGCAATATGAGTTGAAAATCTTAACCCTAGACTTAAGTTTTTAAGATTCTATTTTTTTATAATACCTAATCTTAATCATAACACCAAATCTTATTACCTTACTTTTGTATTCTGATATTGTGAAGAATAAACTTGATGACTGACCTTAATCACTTTCTTTGAAACAAGAAGAAGTGTTCCAATTTTTTTTTTTTTTTTTTGAAGAAAAAGAAGAGAAGTCGTTCAGGATTTAAAAAAGAGGGCAAGGTAGAATAGTAATTTTTTGGGTTTAAAAAAAGAGGACAAAAGTTTTTATTAGAAGTGGAATAGTAAAGTTTTAAAAAAAGTTGAAGGGTATAAGAATAATTAAAAGGGAAAAAATAAAAAGAACCTTTAAAGTTAACAAATTTTATTAGGAACAGGATTAGCATAAGGAAAAGGTACAAAATAAGGAAAAAAGTGTATTTTAAGGAGAAGAAAAAGGTGTTTAATCCCTCATCTGGCAGGTG